>CABHPR010152876.1:9096-21220 GCA_902168415.1 Peromyscus melanophrys
CAGGATAGGACAGTGGTCTATTATGAGGTGGTATTATATATTTGAGAAAAAGTGTGAAACACTGTGATGTGGAAGTAAATCATTCTGATGGAAAAGTGACCATGATGATATGGATAACATAATGGAAAACATAATGGGACAGTGGTTCAATGCAATAGAACAGTGGAGCATTATGCTTTGACAGTGGACCATAATGGTGAGACTATGAATTTTGATAGTGTAATGAATTATTGTGATGGGAGAGTGGATCATTGTTATGGAAAGTGAATTATGTAAATTGGAGTGTGGGCCAGTCTTATAGGACAATAGACCATTGTGATTGAATATCACATTTGTGTGATGGAATAGGAGACCAGTGTAGTACAGCAGTAGACCATTGTGGTGGGAGAGTAGATCATTATTTGGGACAGTAGAACCTTAGAATGAGGCAGTGGACCATTGTTATTGGACAGTGAGCATTGTAAAGGAACTGTGGGACATTGTTTTGGGACAACAGATCATTATTATAGGAGGGTGGGCCTTTATGATGAAACAGTAGACAAGTGTGATGATACTATGAACCATTTTTACAGGGAATAAGAGATAGAAACATTGTGAAGAGACAGTGGAATATTGTGGTAGGACCACAGCCCATTGTAATGGGATAGTGGAATGTTGTGTGGGTATGGTGGAATATTGGGATAGGGGATAGGATACTTAACTTCAATTATTGTACCTTGGAGGATTGATGGTACAGTGGAAACTTGTAATGAGAGAGTTAATCATTATGATGAAAGAGTCAACCCTTGTGACAGGAGATAGTATATGGAATCATGATTGTGGTAAGGAGGACCAGTGATGGGACAGCGAGTCAATCTTATGGGACAATTTATAGTTTTGAGTAGACAGTGAATATTTTTATGGGACAATGGGCCATTATGACAGGAGTGTGAGCCATTATAATAAAGAGTGGACAGTTGTGGTGAGACAGTGGAAAATTGTGATGCAACAGTGGACAGTGGGATAGTTACAGAAGAGTGGGCCATTGTGATGGGATAGTGAGTGATTGTGATGGAAGACTAGGCCAGGGATATGTGACTATGGACCACTGCAATGGGACAGTGAACTAACTTGAAGGAATAGCTGACATTTGTATGAGACAAAGGGTCATTGTGATGGAAAGATCACTGTAATGATAGACTTGACAACTGTGATTAGACAGTGAATCAATGTGATGGAGCACTGGAACACTGTGATGCGAGAGTGGATCTTTGTGTTGAGAAAGTGGACCATTGTTATTGGACAGTGAATAATTGTGAAACAGCAGTGGACCATTGTTTGGGACAGTAGGCTATGGTGACAGAAGAGTGGATCTTGTGTTGGGAACATGGTTAGACTGTGAATCATTTTAAAGGAAGAGTGGATAATTACGATGGGACAGTGAGTGGACTATTGTGATAGGAGAGTGAACCATTATAAGAGTGAATAGGACAGTGGGACACAGGTAAGTGAGAGTGGAACATTGTAATGGTATAATAGATCATTTTAAGGGTTTATTCACTATTATAATTTGACAGTGGATAATTCTGATAGAGAATGAATAATGTTCATTATTATAGAACAGTGTAGCATTGTGATAGAACACTATCATTGTGACAAAACAGTGGACCAGTATAAAAGGGGATAGGACATCAGATCATTTTTTGAGGACAGTGGACATTGTGACTGGACAGAGAATCATTGTGTTGAAATATTGGACCACTGTGATGGGACAGTTGACAACTGTGGTGGAATAGTGAAGCATTGTGATAGGGATATAACATTTATATCTAACTATAGCTATCATAATATGACTATTATGGGACAGTGGAAATGGTCATGGCACAATGAATCATTGGGATGGTATAGTGGATCATTATTGTGGGATGGCAGATCATTTTAAGAAGAAATAATACAATTGATCACTGTAATGAGACAGGGAAAATAGTGACAGGACAGTAAATAATGATTATGGAATAGTGGAACATTTGGAATGGGCAGTATACCATTGTTATTGGACAATGAAGATTGTGAGGGAAATATGGGGCATTTTGGGGGGACAATGGATTATTGTGATTTGAAGATGGACCCTTATGATGAGACAGCAGAAAAGTGTGATGATAGAGTGAAACATTTAAGACTAGGAGATTGGAACATTGTGAAGAGACAATAGAATATTGTGAGGGAAAAGTAACCCATTTTGATGGGATAGTGGAACATTATGTTGGGGCAGTGAACCATTTTAATAGGGTATAGGATATCAGACCATGATTATTGGACCTTGAAGCATTGTGGTGGTAAGAGTGGACCAATGAAATGTGATAGTGAGTCACTGTGATGGGAGAATGCACTATTGTAATAAAAGATGGCACATTAGAATGATATTAAGGGAAGGTTGAACTTGATAGGACAGTGAAAATTGTGATGGAATATTAAATCATTTTTGAGACAATGGATCATTTTGATGGGTCAGTGGAAAACTGATGGGAGAAAGTGGACTGTGGTGATGGGAGAGTGGGCCATTGTGATGGGAGAGAAGAGTAGATTATTTTGATTATCAATGTGATAGACAGGGACCATTGTGACAGGAGAATGGATCTTTGTGTTGAGACAGGAGACTACTGTTATTGAACAGTTAATCACTTTGAAGGAACAGTGGACAACTGTGATGTGACAGTAGACCATTATTATAGAGGAGATGACCACTTTGAAAAGAGAGTTAACCATTATGAGAAGGAATAGAATAGCTGACCACATTTAAATTACAGTGGGAAATTGTGAAAGGAAAGAGTATCATTATTAAAGAACTATGGGCCATTGTGATTAGACAGTGCACCATGGTGATAGGTGAAAGAGCAATGGTCAATTATTATGGAACAGCAGAACATTGCTATGGGACACTAAATCATTGTAATGGGAAATTGAATCATTGTGATAGGGCAGTGAACCACGCAATAGAGAATAGGACAATGGACCACTGTTAAGAGACAATGGATAATTGTAATAGAGGAAAGGACAGTAAACGATTGTGATGGTTGTGTGACTCATTGTGATGAAACAGTGCTCCACAGAGATTGGACAGTGAAACATTTTGTTAGGACATCAATCATGATTTGTACAGTGGACCAGTTTGATAGGAAAGTGGATCATTCTTTGGGGACAGTGGACCACTATGATTGGATAGTATATCATTGTAAAAGAAAAATGGGCCATTGTGATACAACAGTGGGCCATTATGATGGGACAGAGCATCAATATTATGGGAGTATGGACCATTTTGGTGGGACAATGGATAGATTTGAGAGAGAATTGGACAATGAACCACAACAATGTTACAGTGAAAAATTGTGATGAGAGCATGAATCTTCATTATGTGAACATGGACCACTGTGATGGCACAGTTGACCATTTTTACAGGGGGTAGGATTTTGAAACATTTAATAAAACAGTGAATCTTTGAGATAGATGAGTAAAACATTATGATGGGAAAGTTAATTGCTCTTATAAGACAATGATCTCTTGTGGAATAGGGAATAGTAAAGTGGACAATTGTCATGGCACAGTGGATCATTGTAGTTGGACAGTATATCCAAATGATGGGTCAGTGAATCATTGATTACAGTGTGCTACAGTGGATTAATATTATGAGACAGTGGATCATTATAAGAAGGAATAGTACTGTTAACGACTGTGATGAAACAGAGGAATGTAGTGGTGGCATAGTATATCAGTGTTACAGACAGTGGAACATTTCTATGAGGCATTGGACCACTGCTAACATTGTGGTGGGACTGTGAGCTATTGTTTTGGAACAGTGGATCATTATGATAGGAAGGGGTACCCTTGTGATGGGATAGTGGACAAGTGTGACAATACAGTGGTCTATTTTATAGAGGGAATGGGGAGATGGGACCACTGTGAAGGGACACTGAAATATTGTGATAAGATAGTGGAAGGTTTCATTGGGACAGTGGATCCATTGTGATGGGGATAGGTTATTGGGCCATTTTTATTGGATTTTGGAGCATTGTGATGGTATGGTTGACCTTTATGATGGGATAGTGAATCATTGTGATGGAACAGTGGGCCACTGTGATAGAGGATAAGAGGACCATTGTTATGGGGCAGTGGAGCATTATGTTGAGATAGTGAATCATTTTTATAGGAGTGAATCATTGTGATTGGACAGTGGAGCATTGTGTTGAGACAGTGAATCTTTTTTATGGGAATGAGTCATTGTAATTAGACAGTACATCATTGTGACCATGAACCGTTGTGATAAGACTTAGACAAGGTTACTTTTTTATTGCTGTGAAAAGACATCACGACCATGGCAACTCTTTTTTTTTTTTTTTTTTTTTTTGGTTTTTCGAGGCAGCGTTTCTCTGTGTAGCTTTGTGCCTCTCCTGGAACTCACTTGGTAGACCAGGCTGGCCTCGAACTCACAGAGATCCGCCTGCCTCTGCCTCCTGAGTGCTGGGATTAAAGGCGTGTGCCACCAACGCCCGGCGACCATGGCAACTCTTATAAATGAAAACATTTAATTGAAAGGGCTTACTTACAGTTTCAGAGGTTCAGTCCATTGGAGCTGAGAGTCCTACATCTTGACTCAGAGGCAGCAGTAAGTTGACTATCACACTGAGGAAAGCTTGAGCAAAAGCTTTGAGACCTCAAAGCTTGCCCCCACAGTGACATACTTACTCCAACAAGGCCACACTTCCTAATAGTGCCACTTCCTTTGGGAACCATTTTCTTTCAAACCACCACAGGACTGTAAAATATTTTGATGAGAATGTGAACCATTTTGATGAGACACTAGACCATTGTGGTAGGATAGCAGACCATTTTGATAAGACAATGGATCATTTGGACAATTTTTGATGAAAGTTTATATCATTGTGATGGGACTGTGGACCATTTTGATGTGACTGTAGACCATTGTGGAGGTATATGACAAGTGACTACTGTGATGTGACAGTGGAACACTGTAGTAACACAATGAAACTGGCCATTGTGATATGAGAGGAACATTATAAGCTAGTCAATCATTGTTATTGGACAGTCAAACATTTTGATGGATGAGTGAACCATTGTTATTGGATAGTGCACCATTTTCACAAGGGATAGGGCATTGGACAATTATAATTGAACAGATTGACCATTGTATTGGGACAGTGGACCATTGTGATAAGAGAGTGAATCAACGTTAAAGTGAATAAGATTTATTCGCTGTGATGTCGCTGTGATGGAACAGTGAATCATTATTATGAGACAGTTGTTTTTTGTGGTGGTACAGTTGACTATTTTATGGGGCAGTTGACCATAAAACACTGTGATGATGCAGTGGGTCACTTTGATGGAATAATGATTATTTTGATGGAATAATGTTTCATTCTGACGGTAGAGTCAAGCACTCCAAGAGTATATATGATCTTTGTGTGGTACAGGTGATAATTGTAGTGTTGTGATGGTTGTAAAATTTGATGGTTGTGATAAGACAGAAAATTTATCGTTGTGATGTGATTGTGGAAGACTGAGTTTATACATAGAGAATCATACTGATATAGTACAGCATTTTATTGGGACAATAATCCTTTATAATAGGAGAGTAGATTACTATAATTGGGTACAATGGAACACTTAGGGCGTAGTATGGCATTGTAATGGGACTGTGACCACTTATGAAGAAACAGTAGACCATTTGGTTGGATATTTGACCATTATGATACTACAGTGGATCGTTATGGTGGAACAGTGGGCCACTATGATTGGAGAATTGTAGAAGGAATCTTAGAGAGTCTTATTAATAAAATCATCCCAGGGCCAATTATTGGGATGAAATGCTGGATGGTCAGAGAACCAGAACAAGCCACAGCTAACCTCACCTGGCCAACTTCTCAGCTGGTCTTGTTTCCTCAGACTGGAAGCCTCTGTGTCCTCATCCCAATGGCTCTCAGCTGAACTGTGCTGCTCAAAAGGCTGAATGCTTAACCAGCCAAAATGCTTCAGTTTCTGGTCCTCACACCTTATATATCTTTCTGCTTTCTACTACCACTCCCTGGGATTAAAGGCGTGCTTTCTGGGATTAAAGGCGTGAGTCACCATGCTTGGCTGTATCCTTGAACAGATGGATTTCTGCCTCTGGAATGTTAGGATTAAAGGCGTGTGCTACCACTGCCTATCCTCATGTTTAATATTGTGGCTGTTCTGTCTCTGACCCCAGATAAGTTTATTAGCGTGCACAATATTTTGGGGAACACAATACCACCACAGAGAATGGCCCATTGTGATGTGAGATATAATCATTGTGAATGTGTAGCTGCCCATTGTTATGGGACATTATAATATTGTCATGAGACAATGGAGCACTGTGATGAAACAGTGAATTTTTGGGAGGATATATGGACCATTCTGATCAAATAGTGTATCACTGGGATTGGATGCACATTCACTGTGAAAGGATAGGATACTGGAACAGTTCACTGTTATGATGGGACAGTAAGCCATTGTGATTAATTGGTGAGTTATTGTTAAGGGGCAGTAGAATGTTTTGATGGAATAGAGGAGTGTTGTTATGGGATGTAGGCACATCCTAATAGGTGACTGACTTGTTTTAACAAGAGACACAAGTATTGTGAAGATATAGTGGATCATTGTAATTGGAGAGGCATCATTGTAATAGGACAGTAGATATTTATAATAGGATGGTGGGCTATTGTGATGGGACAGTGGAACATTGTGATTGAATAGTGGATTGTTGTGATGAACAACAGATACATTGTGATTGTAGACTGGATCATTTTGATGGGAAAAAAACATTGTGATGGTATAGTGTAACATTGTGGTAGTACTGTAAAGCATTGAAATGGGAGAGAGAGACAATCACTGCAATAGTTCAGCAGATTATTATGATATAATAGAGAAGCATCAGAATAAGAAAAGTGACCAATATGGTGATACAGTGGGGTACTGTAAGAGGATATTGGATCATTGTGATGGCCCAGTATTGTATTATGATGAGACAGTGAATTATTCTGATGGAACAGAAAACTAATGTAATGAAATGGTATAACATTGTGGTGTGATAGTTACTGGCATTGTTAAATGATAGTAGAACATTGTGATGTGTTGATTTGTCATTGTAATGAAATAGTGAAAATAATCATTTTATAATATGAACACTGGAGCTTTCCCCTTTTCAGCATCTTCTTCAATTTCTCTTGTGGGTGTGTTAGTTTTCATTATAGATGTTTTTCATTTTCTTGATTAGGTTCAAGTTATTTTATGGTAATTGTGATGGGGATTGATTTGTTGATTTTTATTGGTATATATGAATGCTCCTGGCCTTTGAATTTTGATTTTTCACCACTATGCTGAAAGCATTCATTAGCTCCAAAACATTTCTAGTAAAGTATTTAGATGTTTTTATGTAGAGATTTATACTATTTACAAATTCTAATACCTTGACATCTTCCTTTTCTACTTGAATTCTTTTATTAATTTCTTTTATCTTATTGCTCTGTGAATACCAGTACTTGATTGAAGAAGAGTAGTGAATGTTGTTGCCTTTTCTTGTTCCTGATTTCAGTGGAAATGCTTTGAGCTTTAAGACATTTAATATAATTCTGGCTACAGGTCTGTTACATATAGTTTCCTGAGTGTGTGTGTGTGTGTGTGTGTGTGTGTGTGTGTGTGTGTGTGTTCAACTATGCTCTTTCCATTCTCAGTTTCTTCAGGACTTTTATAATGAAAGAATGCTACATTTTGTCATAAAGCTTTTACTGCATCTATAGAGATCATGTGATCTCTGTCCTTAGGTCCACTTATATGTTGCATTACATTTATCAATTTGTGTATGATGAACTACACCCACATTAGTGGAAAGAAGCTAAATTGATCATGGTGAATAATCTTTTTGATGTCTCCCTGTATTTTATTTAGAAGTGTTTTACTGGGAATTTTTGCATCTATATTCATCAGAAAGTTTGGTCTACAATTTCCTTTTTTGTTGTCTCTGTATCTGGCTTTGGTATATGGTAATGGTAAGCTTGTAAAATGAATTTGGTAGTGTTCCTTAATTCTATATTGTACAGAACAGTTTGGAAAGCATTAATATCAATTCCTTAGAGTTTTGTTAAAATTTATAACTTGCCTGAATTCTTTCACTTAGGAGATGCATTTTAATTACTATTCCACATTCACTGCTTGATATAGAATAGCATAAATTGCTTAATTTTTCTTGTTTTTACTTTGATAGGTTATATATTTCTAGAAATTCATTTTCCATAGGTTTCCTGATATAATGGTATATATGTTTATATAGTTTATCATAATTTCCTGAATCACATTAGTGTCTATTGTTATGGCACCCATTTCATTTCTAATTTTATAAATTTTGTCAATTTTTTCATTTTGATTAGTTTCACTGAAAGCTTATTAACCTTGTTTATCCTTTCAAATAACCAATTTTTGGTTTCATTGGTTCTTCACATTTTTCGTTTCTATTTTGTTAATTTCAACCTTTATCATATTATTCTTCCCATTTACTGATTAGGGCTTTGGCTTGTTTACATTGTTCTAAGCTCTAAGGTGTATTATTAAGTTATTTATTTGAGATTTTTCTGATTTATTCACATAGGCACTTAAAGCTATGAACTTCCATCTTAAGATTACTTTCATTATATCCCATATGCTTTGATATGTTGTATTTCCACCATCATTTAAATCCAAGAATTTATTTAATTTCCTTCTTAATGTCTTCAATGAATCATTCTTCCCTTAATATGTTTCATAGTCTCAATATATTTTATAGTTACCCTTATTGTTGTGTGGTTTTATTCCACTGTGATTAGACACACATGTAATTATTTCAGATTTCCTACATTTGCTAAAAAATGTGTCTGAATGTACAATCTATTTTAGAGAAAACAGGCTGCCATAAAGAATAACATGTTGAGAAGAATGTGTATCCCAAAGTTTTAAGATGAAATGCTCTGTAGACACCTGTGAAGTCCATTTGATATACATTGTTATTTAATCAAAATGTTTCTCTGTTGATATTTTAGCTGTGATGACCTACCCATTAGTCACATATAGAAACTGAAGTCATGGACTATTTTAATTAGGGTTTCTATTGCTGTAATAAAACACTATGATGAAAAGCAACATGGGAAGGAAAGATTTTATTTCATATCAGTCTTCCATGAATGGAAGTCAGAGAAGTAACTCAAGGCAGTAACCTGGAGCCAAGACATGTAGTAGAGGCCATGGAGAAATCCTTCTTACTTGTCTTGCTCCCCATGGCTTGCTCAGCCTGATTTCTTATAGCACCTAGGACCACACCTGCCCAGGAGGGATACCATCACAATGAGTTGAGCCAATCTACACAAGTTACAAATCAAGGAAATGCACTACAGATCTGCATACAAGGTAATCTAATGGAGACATTAATTCAGTTAAGATTCTCTCTCCAAGTTATGTCTTTAGCTTGTGTCAAGTTGACATAAAACTAGCCAGCACACCTGTTACAATTGTGTTAGGATTAAACAGTACTTATACATCTAGTAGTATATTCTTCATGAAACTGAGTGCAGTGTGTTCGGTGTGTATATGTTTAGAATTGTAATATCTTCTTGACATTGGGGAGCATACTGTTCTTTCAAAGGACCTGAGATCAGTTCCCAGCATTCTCATAAGGCAGGTCACCACTGCCTGTAACTCTAGCTCTAGAGGAATCAGATACTTTTGCCCTCTATCAGCACAGCAGTAATCTGCACACAGGCAGCACACACATACACACACACACACACACACACACACACACACACGCATAAATACATACATACACATACATACACAATAAAATAAAATTTATTTTAAAATTAATAAATATATAAATAACCTCAGAACCCACTTAAATCACTTGAAGGTATATTATAAACTAATTTTTTTCTTTATTTTTAGAAAAGTATAAGTGTATTCAGGCTTTTATTTTTTTATCCCATCTCCTACTTTCTGAGTTTAAAAATTAAAATTGCCAATTAAACTTCTCAGAAAAGTAAGATGTTTTGTTTGTTTGTTTTTCATCCAAGTCTGAGACTTAAATAGATGATACTGAATTGTACCCAAAATTGTCAATTAGGAGGTTTTTAACTTAATTTTTTAGATTAATTCATTTTATTTCATGTGTATGAAAGTTTTATCTATATGTGTATATGTATACCATATATGTGCCTGGTAACCATGGGGATCAGAAGAACATGTTAGATGCCTTGGATGTGTAACTACTCATGGCAGTAAACTGTCATGTGGTGTTGAGAATTGAGACTCTGAACTTTGGTCATCTTCAAGAGCAGCAGGTGCTTATCACCACTGAGAAATCTCACCAGATTTAATAAGTAAATTAAGAATCAATAATGCTTTAATGATTTTCCTATCGACCATCAGTAAGAATTATTGCTATTATGTCTCTCTAGACTCATTTCTCATATTCACATGCCCTAGAGGCCTGAACACGGTGTTTAGGTCACAAGAAATTTTAAAAAAAAGTCTCCAGAAAGATCCATATACTGAAGGGGGAACAAAAACTGTCTGTTAATTATGACCAGGGGTGATATGCTACTTCTCCTTGCTTGCCTTCATAGACCCCCCCTTCCTGCATAGAGTAAGTCATATGTCAATATCAGTTAGTACTAGCACGTCTACATTTTGATGTTGCAGAAACTAAAGCCAGAGCTCTCATTGCTTCTTCTATCCCTTAGTTATGTGACTGCAGACATGAAATGACACAGAGATCGTTGTCACATTAATTTTCCCAGAATATATGAAATTCAGGACTCGATGAATTATGCTGAAATTTTCCAAGTCTTGAATTTGCCATCAGAAGCCCAGTGTAATGAGCTGAACATGCTGATGACTTAGTGAAACACTGGTCTTCCCAGAAAAAAACACAGTTAAGCATTCAGAGAGCATCTATTGCAGATCACTTGCTGAGCTACACATTCTAAATCTGTAGAACTGAAAATCAGTATGGTATGAGTATTTTTAAAAAGGACTGATGCATTGCAGTAAAAAACAAAGAACAAAAAACAAAACAAAACAATCTATGGCATTACAATACAGCATCTATGACACACTGTAAAGGGAGCTTGTGCAAACTGCCCTCAGTTCTGATTATCACATTGTGGACATCAGCAGTGTGAAATTCTGAGCCCAATCATGCTTAGAGAATCCCATTTAGAAGATTCAAGAAAGAAAGAAAAAATTTTACTCTCAAGTAAGTCAAAGCTTAGTGACAGATTTGGACACTCTGCATCAAATTTCACAGCTCAAAATAAAGCTATGACTTTCTGCTTAATAACATAATGGTTTGTGCCACTGATTGCCACTGATACCCTTTTTCTAAATCCTGTTTGCCTAGCTTCTCTGTCGGAAGCATAAGTGGTCATTAATTTTTCAGAGCTGCTTAACTCAGTCTAAATTTACGTGTGATAATATCACAAATGATTTTGGCTTTGGCCAATCTTCTATTTTATTTCTCCATACGCTGGTGTGCTAAGAAATCAGTTAACATGTATGCTTCCAATGAAGCTTTGATTACTTGCATAGTTCCTGTTCCACAAAGCTTCACTGTCAGGCTTCAGGGGTTAATCTCCAATTTTTATTAAACAACATTGAAAAAACAGAACAGCAAAGAACTAGAACTTTATAAGGAAATCCACAGTATCTTTTTAAAAGCTGTTCTCTATTTCATCACCCATTCTCCTTGATTTAAGGTGGAATTAAAGGTTTAAGCTAAATACTTAAGCTTTTAGAGTCTGATGTGTATCTACAAGTGTGTTTGTAACAGGCAGTAAGGGATAAAGAGAAAGATAATGAAAGTGCAGCTGAACCTTGTCTCTGGGTTTGTGTCCTTAAAAACTCGGCTCTAAGTTTTCACTTTCATTAGTTGTGGAATATAGCATGATTTCATTAGTTGTGGACTAGGGCATAGATCTTTGAGATGCTGAAGCATTTGGGAGCAGTGGTACATATTCCTAATACCAACATTCAAAACATGTATAGATAGATAGATAGATAGATAGATAGATAGATAGATAGATAGATA
>CABHPR010152876.1:21230-31245 GCA_902168415.1 Peromyscus melanophrys
ATAGATAGATAGATAGATAGATAGATAGATAGATAGATAGATAGATAGATAGATACAACTTCGAGGCCATTCAGGAAGACATACAGAGTTCTAGGCTAGACAGAGCTACATAATAAAACAGCATCTCAAAAATAATGAATATATAAATAAAAATATTAAACATTGTTGAATAACCTTTTAAATGAAAATCAGTGATCTACTTTTGTACTGTGGGATAAGGTTAGAGACAGGCCTATGCAGTTACAGAATCATTGATGATGGAGAAGCTGCATTTTTACATTTGACTTTAATTTTGCTTAATGGAAATTGAAGCAACCATAAGTGATAAGGCTTGCATGTTGAGGTATCAGTGACTAAGAAAGAGCCTTCATCTCAGTGCCATGTTGTCAAAGAGAAGCGACACTGAGTGATAAGCATCTAGCCTCGTCCACAGTTATCTCTTGAACCCCAGGTGCATAATTCTCTGAATCTCAGAAAAATCTAAGCAAAAATAGTTCTTTTTGTGTGACACTAGTAATAAGGGTGGAACTGTGTCCTTGAGGTCCAGCATATTTGAGCACTCAGAATTTATTTTATACATTATTTCATACATGTATATGTATAAATATACATATATAGTAAGGCAGAGGACCTATATTAAATGTAAGCTTCGATGCCAGAGATAATGAACTGAAAATGTCAGATATTTCTGTTCCTACCCATTTTGGGCAAATTTCAAACTCAGATATCATTGCCTTATTGGTGTCTCTTCTGTTTACTTGTCTCCAAACAGAGCATCCCTATGTCCTGTATAAATGATAAAGCAGCTTCCTACCATGTCTTTCAGTTTTACTCTTACCTTGAAAGGTGGATTTCATATCATGGCTCGAGTCCATATTCCTCAGAAAATCAATAGAGATGATCCTGAATACCCACGGGGATAACACTTATTAAAGAATCATTGTTTAAGACATGAGTACAAGTAGACTGGAGTACATTTAGGAAAGGGGAGGGGATTTCTCTAGCAATTGTAAAGATGTTAGTGGTACAAGATACTCCTTTTCCTTTGTCAAGCTCATCATGTTCATTACATTGTGATTACCTCACATAAAGTACTGTTCTAGCTGTATGGTTGGGAGGAGGAACACTGAGATTTTCTGGTCTGGTTGTTTTTCACTATCAACTAGAAGTTCAAGTCATGATTAAAATTACCCTCTGTTTATCAATTATATTTTCATATGGAGGACCCGTGGGTTTACACTCCCCCCCAGAGACTGCTGTTCTACTGTGGGAGTTTGAAGAATCACATTGACACATTAAATCCTGCATCTGTGACTTATCTGTATGTGTCTTATGTGTATGTGTATGTATCTGAATGGCCAGAGTGGTGCTGACAACACTGAGTGGCATGTGAGTTTCCATCTGTGCTTTGTCTTAAGATGTATAAATGAGACATACTATTTTATTTCTTTGAACTTACCCTGTCTTGTTCTTAAAATGCCACTGAGACCGAGTGATGGTATGCTCATACACAGTACTTGAAGTGTAGCAGTGTTGAGAATGATGGTGGCTAAGTAGGCGTGTGGGATAAGGAAGAGGAAATGGTGGAAGTTTTGTGGTAGAGGACGAAAGCTGATACTTGAAAAACAACTGGTAAAGTGACAGAAGAATTAAAACCACATCATGTCAGTGTTGAGAAAACATGAAAGTGACCTCAGATGTTGGAATCCGTGCCACGCTTACATGGTTGAAGGGAGCCTGTCATCCCCTGCAAGAGTGGAACCAGGTCTTTTGATGAAAGTTCTTCAAGCTGAAAACTAAGGAGGCCAAATATAAATACTTACATAACTTGAAATTATGTAAGAAGATTTAAAAACACTGAGTACCAGTTGTACTAATAGAATTGAGGGCCTCCCTTTGAAACTGTCAAAGTCATGAATGTTGCCACTTAGCTAACTAAACAGTGTTCATATTTCTTTATTGTGTATGCCACTGATCCTTCCATTTGTCTGTGTAGGCTGCACTAGTTACTTTCAGTGATATGTGAATAACCATCAGGTTCATTTCCTTGAATCTTGTCAGCTCTGTCTGGCTCCTTTCCCCAGTTCCATGTGGTTGAGATACCTATACTGCTCATATTAATTTGAGGCAAAAGCACAGTATTTAAAGACCCAGTCTCATGGAGACTGGGTCAGGAAGTACTCCACAGCCCTGACACAGCCACTAGACCCTTAGGAGTTTCTAGTGAAAGGACTCTTGTTTAGTTCTAAAACATGAGCAATTGCAGAAGTTAGAGTTGGCCATCATGTTGCTTCCATGGAGGCAGAAAAGGTAGAGAGGGACTGATCTTTTGTTGCATTTTCTGCCTTGAATCCACTAACATGAAAGTTGAATAACTTTATATATGAGCCTACACAAATTTAAAAAAAAAAAGAATTCTGCTTGCTTAAGTCAAACTGAACTGGATTTCTATCCCATAAAAAGAAATCCTAAAGGATCTCAGTAACATACCTAAGGGTTTCTGGGTTCCTCTGCACCCAGATGTTTCTGTTGTCAACAGGAGCCCTCACTTCCTGTACTTTTTGATAGAAAATACTACACCAGGATCCATGCCATGCTTGAACCAGATTTGTAACGAAAGGGACATTGCACATTTCATAGAAATATGAAGATATATATTTGGGTAATATTTTATTAACCAATGTTAATTAAACATTGCTATAACATATTTACTAATATTGTTAGTAATCAGTTATATGGGGTCTTTTATCTAGTCAGATATAAATTGTTGAGTAGGAGAGGAGAGGGTCTCCCAGTGCTGGCATTCCTGGGCTCTTGAGCACCCAGTGCTTAACGGGAAAGATTCAGAGTCTCAAACTCTGAGAGCTTATGTTCTGTGCACCATGATTCAGATGCTCAGGTTGAAGGCACACTTAGCTACCAGTACCCCTATGTGGTCATCCTGAGCTTTCAACAGCTGTGAGTGGAAGCAGCAGGCAATTCCTACTCATGTTAAAGCTCTGAAAAGGCCCAAAATCCTGGGTCCTTTAGCTTCATAGAGACAGACAGCTAAGGACAATGATCAGCTTCTCTTCCCTAACTCTTTTATCCCTTCTAATTTTCTTCAATCTTGGCTCCCCTTCTTACATTACCTTTCTTTGCTCCTGCTACACCCCAATCCTTCTGTTTCTTCTGTTCCTCCTCATATATGCCCTACCTACTTGCTGAATTTTTTTAGCTGTTCCCTGGCTGCCATTGCCATTGTCACCACTGCCATTACTGTTCTAATGTGCAATAGAGATAAAAAGTGGGCAAGAAAAGACCGTTTTACTGAACGTAATGCTGTAACACCAGGAGACAGCAAAGGAGAAGGTCTCCTAGCTGAGCTGAAAAGTGATTGACAAGCCTGTTCCTACAGACAGAGGTCTGGCAAGTTATCTGTACTAATCACACCCACACAGTGTGGCAAGCATTCATGCATACAAATTACTGTGTTTGCACCATTCATTATACAGTCCTTCATGCAAATGAGTACTGCAGTTTCACCAACTACAAGCCTTCCACTTGGCCACAAGGGGAAGAGCTTCACTATAGCCAAGGTAAAAATGGCTGCAGGATCATCTTGAGTTCATCACAGATTATCTTACTCACAAGGCTGAAATCTGGAGTGACCAGGATGGGAATATATCTTCCACGGTTGAAACAGTGAGCCTCTGATGAGGACACTGAGTGTCTTCAGAGTGAATGAATGTTAAGTGTCCTCAACAGCCAAGCTGTCCTGACAGCATTGTATGAAGGGGAAGCTTAGCTGACAGCTGCTTCTTAGTCAAGGCTATGAGGCATAAGGATAGTATCTGTCAAATGACAACCTCCAGACAATTTTAATTATTCCGAGTAATCATTGCCAGGGTGTCAATGGTAAAGACAGCTCAACACAAAACTAGCAATTCTCTTCACACTTGAGAGGAATTAATAGTATTTATCAATGCTTGGTGCTTAGTTCCTGTTCCGAAACACTAAGGAGTATTAGGTACCTAAGATCTGCTCCATATTAGCAATTTTTATATTTAATGAAAACATATACATATTCAAAAGTAGGGGGAATAGTCAGTTCCCATGTAGACAGTACATACTTTCAACAATTGTCAGTGTTTTGCCACTTTTTTATTTTATAGTTTATGCACTTTTGGCTCATGTATCATGTTCCTTACCCCAGTGTTGCCGAAGTGTACCCTAAGAAAAACAATATTCTTGTGTCTGATTGCAGTGCTGTTACAGTATCTGACAGAGATACTCTCTGGTTCATTATCAAATTTCTCTGGTTGCTAAAAATCAAATAAAATCAAAATGAACAAAACTTTCAAATGTTAATTTTAATGAACTGTATCGAACTGATATTGATATCACATTCAGATACCTTCTGGGCATTTTAAATGCAGTAACTTTGGGACTAGAGGAATTGTTCAGAAGTTAAAAGCATGCACTGGGTTTGCAGAAGACTTGAGTTTGGTTCCCAGGACCCACATTTGGCAACTCACAACTGCCTGTTCATTCCAGCTCCAGTGGAAACTGTACCCTTTCTAGGCACCTGCTCTCATGTGTACATACATATACACATATGTAATTAATATATTTTATTTTTAAATTATGTGCATACATATATGTATTTGTATATAAACACTGGAGTGCCCCAGAAGGTCAGAAGAACAGATGTCAGAACCTGGAACTGGAAGTACAGTAAGTTGTGAGCTGCAGTTGGGTGTTGGGAACCAAACTCCAATCCTTTGCAAAAACAGCAAGTGTTCTTAACTGTTGTACCATCTTGCCAACCTCCAAATCAATTCTTTGAGATTTTTATTAATGGTCAAAAGTGAAAACTACATGGGACATAAAATAATGTGTTTATAAAACATACATAATGCAATGGTTTCAGCCTGTTAAAGATCAGAGTTTCCAAACATCATCCTAAGAACTATAAAACTCAACACCTTAAACCTACAATATTGATAAGAAAACAACTTTTCTTTCCCTAAACATTCTTTAGTAAAACTTTTCTGTACTTTCTTATACATCACAAAGTAGTGTGAGAGTAGTTATACATATTTATACATGTATTTTCAGTGTGAATTTGACCAAATGTTTTATACATCTATGACTCATGCAAGAATGTTAATTTATAAGGGGGGGGTACTCTTAGTGGAGATTTACTTTTAAAGTAAACCTATTTAGGGAACATTTCTCATGTATTCCTTTTGTATCTAGGAATATGAAGTTGTACCGAGTCCTTGTTGGTCACCACTAATTCAAGTGGGCACTTTCTTGGTTGTGTTTAGGATCGTGATATACAGAAAATGGAGCACCATTTCTTCCTTGCTTGCCTCCTATGTGTGTCCTCAGATCCTGCTGCCTTCCTCCTTATCTTCCAGGGCTTCTTAGCCTCCAAACCTCCCTACCCGTTTTCCTTTTCCATTAACAAATTACACTGTAAAAAAAAAGGTACATTTTTTCTATTAGCTTTTATTTCCCTCTAGCTCTAACTGATATGCAAATCCAACAACATCCACTTCACCAGAATTAACCACCAGAATGGCGAAGGTTGGGATTGTTTGCAATGGAGGAGGTCTATATTCAGTTGTGCAGCAGTACGTGCTTTTGCTATTTCAGGAGGAGTAAAAAATTGTGCAGAAAAGTCTAGAATGTTCCTTTCATGAATACAAGAAATAACTTGAAATGACCTAGTTCAGATATAGTCTTCAGCAATTTTGACATTCTTTTGAAATAATTGTGTTACTAAGGCTATGAGTTTCATATGGAACAAAAGGAGAAGGAATTTGTTCTCTGCTTGTATCATTTTATTCAGAGTGTGTTTTATTCTAGGAAGGTGTTTTGTAACAGAAAGACATCAACTAAGGTTGCCATACTGTGTTTCCTACTGGAGTTGAAAGAGTGCAGCTGCAGGAAGGTCCTGTGAACATCTCTTCACCCCTGGACATTTTCTCTCTTGCTTCTGACAGTGCATCTATTGATGAACACTGCTTTGTGAATTGATGAATCATTTAGCTTCAATATATCATGCCAAGATGAGTTAAGATATGGTGAATGGCCCAAACCCAGAAAGCCTATCCATGTGGAAGAATACAGTCTTGCTCTACCTGTTTAATGTTGTATATATTAAGTTCTTTATGGTACCAAAGTTGAACAGACCCACAGGAATATGTCCCTGGCACAATTATAGCTCACCAAGATTCAGTATAGATGTAAAAGTATTTCCTGCACTTTGTTGTACCTGCTCAATCAGATGAACTTCTTCTCTGTACATTATTCTTTCCAAGTATGTAACCATAAGGGAAGTTGCTGCTTTTCCATCTTAAAGGCCACATCTCAATGAAGAATTTCTATGAAGAAAGGCTGTGTATCTTGAGGTCATAAGACAAGGTGAACAAAAATGAAAGTGATAGTAGAAGAGGCGTTCTGTGATAGTGGAAGTCAAATGTGAAAGCCGATGTCATTTATCATTTTTCCACTCTTAGTTTGGTCCAATGCAAAACTGAGACCCAACTTTATTTCATCCCGCCTAGATTTTGATACTTCATCCATCTACTTCCCTAGTTTAATTCTTTTATTTATGAGACTTCTTCTTAATGTTCATTATTTAAATCTTAAAAATATGATATTTTATGACTTTCATCTTGTAATTTTTGCTTACAATATTTGAATTTCTGTGATCAGTTAGTAAATCTTAGCTTTTCTTTTCAAAACCTATGTTATTTTTGCATGGTTTATCAAGTATTCATTCATTCTTCCAACTCTTCATTAATTCGCTCTTTTAAATTTTTACTTATAGGTGCCAAAGTTCTATATCAAGTAAAGAAATGGGTGACATGGTGACAGAAACTCATCAAAGCTTGTTTTAGGAGTTTATGACTCATTGAGGAATACAATGCTTAATCACTGGCAATGCTTAGACATCCTAAAGTGTAAATATAAATATAGATATAAATATAGGTATAAGTATAAATGGAGATAACCTCAACATGAGAAAGAAAAAATAATAAATCAATTGGTTCTCCAGTGAACCTGTGTTATAGGCCTTTCTTTGGAATTTCAGCTCCCGAATAATGACACAGAGACTTATTATTAATTATGAAAGCTTGGCCTTAGCTTAGGCTTGTTCTCAACTAACTCTTATAAGGTAAATTGACCCATTTATAGTAACCTATGTTCTGCCATATGCCTTGCTACCTCTCCTCCATACTGTATGTCTGGCTTCCTCTGTGTCTTGCTGGAAAATCCCCCATGTCAAATTCCTTCTCAGAGTTCCTGTCTTGGCCCAGAAGTCCTGCCTATCCTTTCCTGCTTAGCTATTGACCATTCGGCTCTTTGTTAAACCCATCAGAAAGCGCTTTAGGGAGGCAAGGAAGGACAGAGACACATCTTCTTCACACACTGTGATCAAATATCTGGCAACAAACCTGATCACATTAATGTATAGAATTATATGACCCCTTTGAGGCACCATTTCTTCATGGTTAAAGTAAAAGTAGTGACAGTTAGACCACCAGATGGCTCAACAGGTAAAGGCACTTGCCACCAAGCTTGATGACCCGAGTTTAGTATCTGTAACCTGCATAGTAGAAGGATAAAAGCAATTCAACAAAATTGTCTTTGACCTCCATCCACATAGATATTGTGGCATGCATGCACATGCAAATTCACAGTAAATAATTAACTGTAAATTTTAAAATGTATTGATAGGAACTGTAATGTAATCCCATGGTACAGATTGAATTCAATGTTCTATAAAAAATGCTTAGTGAACTGGCTTGAAATCATGGAATTGCTATATTAAAGACTACTGTTTTTACTGATTTTGAATGTCTTACTCATATTAAGACAAGATAAATGAAGACCCCATGGGAATAGGAAGAAGCAGAGTGCTAGAGAGGTCCTCAGAAATCCACAAAGATATCTCTACAATAGACTACTGGCAATGGTCAAGAGAAAGTCCGAACTGACATACTCTGGTGATCAGATGGCTGAATACCCTAACTGTCATGATAGAACTCTCATCCAGTGACTGATGGAAGCAGATACAGAGATCCACGGCCAAGCCCCAGGTGGAGCTCCAGGAGTCCAATTGACAAGAGAGAGGAGAGATTATATGAGCAAGAGATATTGAGAGCATGATTTGGAAAAAGCACAGGGACAAATAGCCAAACTAGTGGAAACACATGAACTGTGAACCAATAGCTGAGGAGCCCCCATGGAACTGGATCAGACTCTCTGGATAAGTGAGACAGTTGATTAGCTTGAACTATTTAGGAGGCCCCCAGGCAGTGGAACCAAGACCTGTCTTTGGTGCATGAGCTGGCTTTTTTGAACCTAAGGCCTATGCTGAGACATTTTGCTCAGCCCTGGTGTAGGGAGGAGGGGACTGGACCTGCCTGTGCTGAATCTACCAGGCCGAGCTGAATCCCCAGGGGAGACCTTGCCTTGGAGGAGGTGGGAATGGGGGGAGGATTGGGGGGGCTGGAGGAGGAGAGAGGACAGGGGAATCCGTGGCTGATATGTAAAATTAAATTAATTATAATATATATATATATACATATATATATTCCTTTAAAAATAATTATCTGTATAATTCAAACACACCCTTCATGGAACATCCTGTCCATTCTCCTGTGGAAACCCCAGACATTATGCTTTCCTACCTTGAGGTTCTCTTATTTCCTCCCTGAAGCTGTGATTTTATGTAGTAGAAAGGACCAAGACTTAGCCTTTGGAATTTCAACATGAGACTCTTTCATTTGTCCCTCCTTTTGCGGGTGGGTCTTTTTCATTTCTTGTTGAAGTTGTGCCTAACTTGTAAAATTTGTAAGATAGTATATAAATGTCCTGTGATAAAGATTTTATGAAATGCAAACCACTAAAATTTTTAAAAAGAAAAAAGAAAGAAAGAAAGAATAGCTAAAACATGTTAGAGCCAGAAAGTATGTGTGAGGTCATTTATTTCAGGATACCTCGGCTTCCTAGACTGTGAAAACTAAACCTCCAGCTATTTTATGTCATATGTGTTCATTTTATTCTAGGACTTTGATATATTGGTTACATCAAAATCTCACTGATTTCAAAGTTTGTCAGTTAAGATCCACTGTGAGACAGAAGGAAAACCAAGAGTCATTTTTAAGCACCATCTTCTGAATTCCACCATAATAATTATCATTTTTGCAGCTCATTGTGCTATTTCTTTCCTAACATCTCTCCCCCTTATGGCCCACTTACTGCTGCAGTTTGGCCCACTTAGGGATCCATAGTACTTTTACTTATTCTAGTAGAAGTAGGAAATTTCTGTGCCTAGGGGATACTTTTTCACCAAGTTGTGGGAGATAGTCTCTATGAATTTTCTGTTTCTACAGGTCTGTGCTGAATATAAAAATAAGGTGAGCTTGTTTCTTACTTTCTAACCTCTTTGCCTCTTGTTGCTTTCTCTTCTGATATGCTAAGGAAGTTCTCACTGTATGGAACCAGGTTACAAAGATGTGGATATTCGCTCTACTTTGTAAAGCTTTTCTGGGAATTCTCCTCCAATACTCAGAATCCTATTATAAGCAACAAAACCCACCTATGACTCATTAGGAAGAATATAAACTCCACAAGGCAGAAATTTTCCTATTTTGTTCACCAAAATTTGAGCTCACTCCAACAATGACTAGAACATAGGAAATACTCAATGGAAGCTTAATGAATAAAAACAGGAAAAAGGAAATGAAAAAAAGATGTGGAGAGATGAAGCGGTAGCTCACTAGTATAGGTTGTATCTCATATGCATGAGCCCTTGGGTTTTACCCCAGAAACACACACACACACACACACACACACACACACACACACACATATATATATATATATATATTATATATATATATATATATTCATACATATAGACATAACCACAAACATAGAAATTGAAAACTAAAACTAAGTATGTCTCTTTGTGTGTGTGTGTGTGTGTGTGTGTGTGTGTGTGTGTGTGTGT
>CABHPR010152876.1:34192-69364 GCA_902168415.1 Peromyscus melanophrys
TCTGCTTTCAATTTGTATAAATTTTGTCTTTCACTAAAGAATTATAAATAATAATAGCAATATACTGAAAGTCTGAAAAAGTTTATTGAATCCTATCTTTTTGTACATTATTAAGTAAAGAGATGTCAGAGGAAGAGATTTAAGTTATATGAATTAAATCGTGTGTTAGCAGTGGAAAGTGGGAAAATTTAAATAATCACTTTGTGAATATTATCAAATCTACATATAAATGCATTGAAAGATAAGCAGAAAGATTCACAACGTTCTCGTTGTCCAAATCAAACACAGGCAGCAACATGTTTACTAAAGACAGAACAAATAATGACAGTGGTATATTTACATCTTGTAAACTGTCAATATGAAAATTAATCACCTAGTACAGGGTATATTCCTAAGAATTACTCTTGATAATAAGACATAATATTGACTAAAATACATAAATCACAAAGTACATTCAGCTTTATTCTGTTTGCATTACATTAAAAATACTGTATTTGCCTAGTAGTTAATTCTACGTCCTTAAATGACAAAGACAATCATAGAACAGATTATCATAAAAGCCTAGATAATGAGCAAGGCTGATAGAGTAGAAAGAACTCCGAGCGATAAATCTATTTCTCAGACTGGGTGTTGGTGGCATAGATGCTTGTTTTATAATCATTCATTATCCAAGCAAGTAAGTTGTATGTCACTTTTTCTGTTTGCATTAGACTTCAAATCAGAATGATTTCATGTGCATGCACATTTGATTCATTTTCTTCTCATTTATTTCATATTGTTATGTGCCTCCTGTCACACAGTTTATTTCTCTTCCAAATTTTGATTCATGTAGGGATTTGATAAGTTTATTAAGTAGGTCTTCATTCAGCAAGATTTAGATTAAAATCTTGATAATTCCCACAGCAGTTTGGTCTTGGTTGAATATTTCTAGAGATCTTCTAGCAATAGAAGACCTAAACCTAAATTACTAAATAGATGACCTATTTAGTAAAGACCTCTGAATGATTGTGGTTATAGTGGAGATGTCACTAGTAGCCACAGTAATGAGTATCCCTCTTCTTATTTTGAGCAACACACACACGCACACACACACACATACACACACACACACACACGTACTATATTTCTCACAATGGTTTATGTAATATTTATTATGACATTATTATGTTGTGCCAGTATATTATAATGACTTTAATATTTTAATATTAATACATCGATTATTAGTATTATACACATCTTTGAAATGAACTTGGTCTTAGAAATTTTAGCTAATATGCCCAAGACCATTAAACTATAAAAACAAATAGTACCTGAATGTGTATCTAGCTATGTCTAATTCCAAAACCTGTGCTCTGACCTCTAACCTTCATCACCTTTTTGCTTTGCGTTGACTCAATCTCCTTAATCTCCAGTTCAAGCATCTGTAAATCTTCCAAATGGCTTATGTACAGAGGGTAGATACACACACACTTCCTGGCTAATTTAAAAAGGGCTTCTAGCCAACCATGCAATGAAAATCATCCCGAGGGAATAAGAAAAAACAGTTATAGATATACTGTTGGATCATTGTCCCCATCACTGAAAGAAAAACTTCATGTCACCTTGTTTTTGTAAGGCCATCAGCTCTCTTAGCGTCTGTGGTCATGCTCATAGATTTTGTTCCTAGCCCATGCTACCAAGCAATAGTATCACATTGTGGACTTTAGTAGAATAAAAGTAGATTTCATGTGGTTTCAGTTACTGTTTAGTTTTGATGTGAACTGTCATTTTAAGGGATGTAGTCCACATTCGTTCATTCATTGTAATTGCTGGCAGATATCAGGCTACAAATATACTGCTGTGTGTCCATCTACTCTGTCATTCATGGAAGACAGTGTTGCTGTCACTGTTATGGCTCTTCCAACAATGATGCTGTGCATGTCATTGCTCATGCCTTGCTGCTCAGTTGTGTGTATATTGAAGAGTATTTGTGAAAATATCACCTGCTCTCACCTAGGTAATTATGTAATGCACAGGAATTTTTTTTAAGAACATTGGGATTTTTTCTTCTATAATTCATCTTGCTTTTTTCTTCCTTCTTTTTTATTAAGAAATTTTCTATTCATTTTACACACCAACCAAAGATCCCCTCCCCTCCCTCCTCCCACCCCCAGCCTTCCTCCATCCCACCCCTAATTCCCACCTTCTCCAGGGCAAAGGCTCCCTTGGGGAGTCAGCAGAGCCTGATATACTCAGTTGAGGCAGGTCCAAGCCCCACCCCCTGCACCAAGGCTGTGTAAGTTGTCCCATCACAGGCAGTGAGCTCCAAAAAGCCTGCTTGTGCCCTAGGGATCAGTCTTGATCCCTCAGCCAGGGCGCCCCTTAAGCCAATCAAGCTACATAACTCTCGCCTATTCAGAGGGCCTAGTCCAGTCCCAAGGAGGCTCCACAGCTATTGGTCTACAGTTCATGAGTTCCCACTAGTTTGGTTTGGTTGTCTCTGTATGATTCCCACATTCTTCTGTCTGAGATTTTACAGCATTCTGACTCTTCTGATTTTTAGTAATTTCTGACTATTTTTTCCTGCTAATAAGTATGCTCATAGAGTGAGTAATCTGGACATGAATTTGAAGCCATTCAAAGTTATGATCCCCATTTTTATTCTATCCTTCCTGAGCTGCAATTCAGTTCCCATTTTAGGATATTTTATTCTTCCTCCAATTGTAAGTATATGACTTTTCAAAGAAATATAGAGTCAATATAAAATTTTAACTGCTGCATTTACTCTCTTTCTCCCATCTGAGTTCCATGTAGAAAATAAGATGGTGGTTTGTTCTGACATTAAATTTACAATTTAAAAATGTTTTGAACTTATCATTTCCTTTTTCTGTGTCTAGTATTTAGTTCTGTGCCAGAGAGCAAGGCTTCTTCTAATTTCTCATCATTAAGTGCAAGAAATGAGCACCAAGATTCCATGGTTCCAATTGAACCATGATTCTCATCCCTTGGAAGAAACTTTTGAGGCAAAGTTGTTTCATAGAGGAAGCAAAATATATATGAAATGAGGTAACAAACTATGAGCCACAAGTTAGAATTTAAATAAAAATATGCGCCAATTTATGTTGTAAGAGTTAGCTAGTAACAAGCCTGAGTTGTTGGCCAAGCATTTACAATTAATATTAAGCCTCTGAGTGATTATTTGGGAGTGATGCCAGGACAGGAAAACTCTGCCTACATTTACAAACATTAATAAGTGTCTTGTGACAGACAAAACTGATTGGGGTCAAATGAGAGAATCATTGTTTAAAATAAGGCAACTCTTTTTGATAGCTTTAAGTAAATGAATGGTATTTACTTTACGGAATTGCATAATTTTCCTTTAAGGATGGTGAAAAATTAATGTAAAATATTTTCATATTACCCTGACACAGGGTTCCTGAAGTTATGTGTCAGTATTTAGTTGTCCAGAACAAGAGTCACCAAAATTTTATTAGAATCAACTTCCTTGGGAGGATGAGATTTAGTTTTATCTTTATACTTTTCATTAACTTAGTTACTTATTGAACTCTTCATATTCTCTCCATTGTTTACAAGTGAAATGAAGACTTTTGGTATATCCTAGACAAATGTTATATTCACTGTGAAGATACATAATGAACATACAGGAAGTAAGGGAACTAAGTCTGTGGACCCATTCTATGAAGATGAATCAGACAAGTTCCTGGGACACTCTGTTTCTTCCTTTCACCTCTGAAGGATTCATATCCCACAGCTCATGAGAAATGGGGACACTATTACATTAAAGGAAGTTTTTGTACTTTAAGATATGGAGGATATTTATGATCACAAGGCACAGCAATGAGGTTCAATAAGCAAGAGGCAGTGTGTTAGAATGAAGATGTTGGAATGAAGAGCACAGGTTCTAAGGGAAAAGAGTGGAGCTATTGGCAATAGAAAGTGTTCCCCACAATGCTGGTGCATTTCTCATGAACAAGATCACTTCCCTGAGCTCATTTTACACACACACACACACACACACACACACCCTACACATCTACATACATATGCTTATACACAGTATGTGCGTACATATTCATGAGCCGCTTTCATCTATATCCTAAACCTTACCTTAGGTACTCATTCTACTGCGACTTTGTTAAAGTAATGGAATTTCTACTGACATTCTAAATACTTAAATTTAATCCCACAAGTAAGTGTAGCTCTCACCGATCATCAAACATATATTTCTCAATAGACAGAAAGCCACAACTGGTAATAAAGGAAATGGGTGTCAGTGGGGTATCCTGCCCCATTATGCACATCTACAATGCAACCTCCACACCTAAAGCTCAGGAAGTATCATGGAAGATGGGATGGAAAGACTGTAAGAGCCAGAGGACCCAGGAGTCTGCTGTAGAATTGTGTCTTCTAGACATGATAGGAAAGCTACATATGTGAAACCTCAACAGTACGGCTGTCTAAACAAAACTACACAATGGCAACATCAGTTGACATGCCAAAGTGGATGAGATAAATCTCACAAGGCTCCACAGCTAGATGAGGAGCCATAGACAATTAATGACTATTGAAGGCAGGAGAGTCAGTCTTCCACAGGGACGAGCCTCTTAATTGGTTATAGAACTACAAGTGGTCAGTCCTAAACTCATATGCACACAAGCAACACTAAATGGATTCAGCAGGTTGTATTTATGTATTATATGTGAATGCATATATATACACACATATTTATATATGTATGTAATAAAAATAATTAAAAAATAAGAGATTATGAATTTGAGAGGGAATACAGAAGAAGGGATGAGTTGGAAGAAGAGAGAAGGATGTAAATAGATATAAACATAGTACTTATACATGAAATCACTGGAAATATTTTAATGAAAAATATGAAGCACAGAAAAATAAGATGTCTCCAATACATTTTAATTGAAAATGTAGGTGATGAACATTTGCTGATTTGTGAGTGGGCAATCAGTAAGGATTTAATAGCTCTTTTTCATGGCTAGTAATTACTTTTAGAAACCAAAGTGAAAATAAACACACTGTAAGGTGCCATACATGTGTAATCCTAGCCCTCAGGAGGCTGACCCGGGTTTACAGATTTCAAGGATAGTCAGAGATACATAGCAAAACTGTGTATCAAAAAATAATTACATAATAATTGATAAAATGCCAAGTAGGTTAAAGGGAATTTCCCCTCCCTTAGGTTGACATTTTTAGTTTGTATGATTATAGCTTTATTTCATTTCAACTTATAAATAGAGAATATACTAAATGGAAGCCAGTCAGTTCTTTATTAATCAATGAGAGTAGTAGCATATAAATTTATTGTGGTAGTACTACTCACACATCACAGGAAAAGTCTAGGAATGCCACCAACCACAGGAATTATTGTGACACTGGATGAAAAGTGCTGGGGTTGAGTGACTTTTATTAAAAGAGACTGAAACAAGTGAGACAAAACCAATGTTGCATTGACAAAAGTTATAGGGATTTCTCATCTTATGGTTTAAGGTAAATTTGAAGAAGTGAAAAGATTGAGTAAATGTATAATCACTATCTTTAAATTTTTTCAAGGTTATATTTTGGTACTAACTATATGCTTAGAATTCTTAAAGTGGTAAGCTTGACTCATAAATATTATTTTTAACTGTGTACAATCTACTTTTTTATTGCTATTGCTATGACAGAATACCTGAAAGGTTCAGTTTTGTGGATAAAAGTCTTATTTTCAGATCATTGTTTCAGAGAGCTTTCAGTTTATTATGGTGGGGTAGGTAGGGGATAGCATCTTGCTGTGGCTGTGGAAATAGAGCAATGTCTTGTTCACATGGCCGTAGGCAGGATTCAGAAAGAGCAGACCAAAAGCAGAATCAAATATAACCTTTAAAGATTTCCCCAAGTGCTTTCTTTCTGCCAGGTAGACACCAAAGACTCTACAACCTCTTAAAACAGCACCACCCCGTGAAGACCAAGTATTCAAGCTCATTCATAATCCTGTAGAGGGTATTTCAGAGTCAAATCATAACAAACAACTCTGCTGAAATTTAGAAACCACTTAGGCTATGTGACTCAGAATCTCCAACTCATTAGTATTTTCTGAGTGCCTGCTATGCACTAAACATATTCCTAGAAGTGAGTGAACAGCTCAGTCCACTGAAATGAAAATTTTAAAGTAAATCATGAACATCACATCATCACATTTTTTTTCTTTTCTTTTTTTTTTCCAAGACATGTTTTCTCTGTGTAACAATCCTAGTTGTCCTGGAACTTGTTTTGTAGACCAGGCTGGCCTCAAATTGAACTCACAGAGATCCACTTGCTTCTGCCTCCCAAGTGCTTGGGTTACAGGCATGCATCACTACTGCCCCACTATGAACATCGTATTTCTCATGGAAGAACATTGGTTTGTTTTCTTCAATACTGTAACTAGGAAACATTCTCAAAAATCATATTGAAGCTGATTTTTGTTCATTGCACTATGTGATTCCATATACCAGAAGCTATCCCTAACACATGGTAAATATCTGTGATGGGAAATTTACATGCAAAATGTGCCAGACTACAGCTAGATCATTTTTTTAAAGGAGACTTCTCATTTGATGGGGAGTTGAAAATGCAGTGGTTGAGATCATACTAAAACTTGCTCTGTTGTTTAGGAGGAATATTATAAAAGGAAAATGAAAGGGCATTTACTTTAAAATGTAGTTCCCAGGTTCTGGCTTTTATGAATAATGCTGCTATGATCATAGTTGAGCAAGTGTCCTGGTGGTATGATTGAGCATTCCCTAGATATATGACCAAGAGTGGTAGAGCTGGGTATTGAGGTAGATTGATTCCCAATTTTTCTGAGAAATCATCATACTGATTTCCAAAGTGGCTATACAAGTTTGAATGCCCACCAACAGTGGAGGAGTGTTCCCCTTGCTCCACATCTCCAACATAAGCTGTCATCAGTGTTTTTGATCTTAGCCATTCTGAGATGTGTAAGATGGTATCTCAGAGTTGTTTTGATTTGCATTTTCCTGATGACTAAAGATGTTGAGCAATTCCTTAAATATTTCCATGGGCCTAGGCCATCTGCATAAATGAAACAGTTATGTAGTTTGGTCTACTTATGGGGCCCCCTGGCAGTAGGATCAGGATCCATCCCTGGTACATGAGCTGGCTTTTTGGAGCCCATTACATATGGTGGGAAATTTTTCACAGTCTTGATGTACGGGAAGGGGCTTGGACCTGCCTCAACTGAGGTTCCAGGCCTTGCTGATTCCTCATGGGAGGCCTTACCTTTTTGGAATTGGAGGGGGGTTGGGAGGGGGAAGGTTGCAGGAGGCAGCGGGAGGTAAGAGAGGGGTATCTGTGGTTGGTATGTAAAATGAATAGAAAAATCTTAATAAAAAAAAGAAAGTTGGTTTCACAAAGAATGATAAAAAAATGTAGTTTTCAAGAAAGTGCTGTGAGCTTTTAAACCTGGGACCCTCTATGACTACCCTAAGTCACATGCCCTTGAAGCCAAACATAGATATTACTAAGTCATGGCATTCTGTAATCTAGGCTCTGATGCACCGCTTTTCATGCATTCATTTTATTTCCCATTGTGGGATAAAATACCATGACAAAAAACACATAGGACAGAAAGGGTTTCTTTTAACCCACAATTTCTGGTTTTAGTCCATCATAGTGGGCAACTCACAGCAGTGAAATTTGAGAGAACTGTTCACATTCCACTTGAATTCAGAAGATAGCAATCAACACATGCATTCCAGTGCTCAGCTCTCTCTTTCCATTTCATTTAGTAAGGGCCCATCCAATGAAATAGTGCCACCCACATTCACCTCAATTTATGCAATCAAGATAATACTCCATAGTGATGACCATAGGTTACTCTAATCTATAATATTCCTCATCAAGACTCTCTTTGAAGATGAGTATACACTGTGTCAAGTTGACAATTAAAACTATCCTTCATACCACTTCTCTTGCATTTAGTCCTCTGCCTTCCACTTATAAATTCTACATTGACATACTCAGATATGAGTGTTCCCCATAGTTCTTCCCATCAACACATGGTACCCTCTTTGAATATATCTCCCCTTGAAGTTTTCATCTTTTTCATTAGTGCCAAGTAACATAGACATTTATTTAGTCTCTGAAACTACAGCTTCACACTTAGAGCATTTTCCATTGTGCTTCAACCATCACCTCAAGATCAAGAATTCAAAAATCATCCCATTTTTTCTATTTTTACTAATTCTCTTAAACTCTCTTTGAATCAACATCTGGGTCCCCCAAACTGTACATCAAACAACCCCATTTTAGTGTCTACTCCCTTTCAAGTCTTTATTTTCACCATGTTCCTGTGACTCTTTCTGCAACTCAACTTGTTTCACTTCTAGGTTCATTCGCTATTGCTGAGGTTGAAAGGCTTCATCTTTGCAGGCATAAAATCTAATCTTCAGTCCTGGACATATTCCCTCTGCTATCTGTGTCTCTTTTAACTTATCTATAATATATACAATTATGATTAGTATCTATTTTACAGCTACCAGAACATTTAAATGCATTATCCCAGACAAATAGGTTAACATAGAAATAACATAGAAATAGGATTCAGTAGATATTAAATTATTATTTTATTAAAGCTCTTCAATAATTCTTTACCTATAGCACTTTGCATATGAAAAAATGAGTAGTGTGAGCTCTAAAGTAAACAGACTAGAATTGAAATATTTTGTCCCTCATTCCATGTTTTTTTAAAGATTTGTTTTTTATGTGTGTCTGTGTGGGGGCTATGTGTATGTGCGAGTGCAGATGTCTGTCGATTCAGGGCATGGGATCTCCAGGAGCAGGAGTTTCGGTTCTTGAGAACAACCAGATGTGGGTGCGCTGGTATTTTAAAATCACAGTATGTGCTTTTAATAGCTGATCCATCTTTCCAGACTCTGGCCAAAATTTCTATGTGATAAATTTGAGGGAAAATATGCTTCCTGGTAGAATGCTAATATACTGATCTAAGACTAGGCATGGTGGTTTCATAGTACTGTAAATGTTGCACAAAGCAATAAAAATTAATTTTTCTATAACCATGTCACTCAATGAATGTGAAATCCCCTTCCAGTGCTACAAGTGTGTTCTTCCCCAGTACTGCTATGATCATTCATGCACTCATTCCCCAAATAGCAATAATAATAACTAACTAGTATGTAGTTTTTAAGAATTATAATGCTGCATTTATAATTTTAGTCCAGTATACTCATTTAAAACACCTTCAGTATGAATAAAAAAAATCTTAATAAAACAAATTACACAAAAAACCTTCAGTAAACATTGGTCAGAATGGCCATTACATTGTTGTGTTTATTTGTATTTTCTTACCTTCCACCAAACCCTGAATGTGTCAGTGACAGGAAACATGTATCCTGCTTTCAGAATCTCTCTAACATAATACCTCTTGATTTAATTAATCTCTGCTGTAATTAATTACTCTATCAAGCTATTTTCTGATTATATCCAACACATGCTTGAAATTTGTGTGACAAAGAAGCCACCTGTGCTGACTCAAATGGAAATGCATCTCCTCTTGATAATATCACTGATCTGGAGAGTAATCACAGGTACAGCCTATGCCTGTGATTGTCATTAAACTCTTGTCTGGAACTCTGCATATTCCACAGAGGGAAAGAAAGTTATCAGTAGGACTGTGGTCCAAACAATAATGTCCATATTATTGTTATGAGAAACATTACACCGGAGGTAAGACATTATTATTTAATGTTACCACATTGTTTAGACACTAAGGTGAAGTACAGAGAGCAAATTATTTCCACCAACAGTATCCCTTGTTGAAAGAAAAGCTAGGATAGCTACCTCTGAACTAAGTGGCTGTACACTGAGTTTATCACTCTCAACACCAAATACTGAGTAGAATTTCTCCTTATTCAATACCATATCTTAAAACTTTGAAGATCACTGCTCTCCAACACATATTAATCCATCTTGATGAGACTGAGAAATGATTGTATATATGGATCAGCACATCCATAGAACTCAGGAACCTCTCCCCCACCTATTAAAATTGTCTGTGTCTCACTTCTTGGCAGTCTTCTTGAGAGCAAGATTTGTATCTGACCAACATTACCACAGACATACAGTGGAATGTTCCTAAGGCAAAGTAGAATGGTGGATTTACTCTGAGAACAAAAGGATATCTTATAGATTCAAGAGCAAGGGACACAGCAAGGTCTTGGAAATGGACTACAACCCTGAACTGCAAGATCCTTTGCACCCTCCATCTCTGCTCCTTTCGTACTTAATTGATCTGTTCTCACCTGAACCAAATGTCTTCTAGGAATATGTGGCTGTCATTTGCATGTCTTAAGTTTACAATTCCATTTACAAAGACAAAAAACAGACAAACACAATACCAAGCAGTGTTGGTTGAGGTTGACCTCAACTTTCTTACTTCAACTTACTAGGCAAGACAATTTGATTGGGAAGTGTTCACCTCTGTTACATTCATTCAAAACTGTGCACAAGGATCTAGAAAAAATGATCATTAAATAGAATTTGTATAAAAGTGTCAAAGTCATGAGTTCAGGACAATTCATCCTCTACAAAACCCAGAGCAATGTCCCCTTTTCAAAAATACATTAGTAACTCAGGTTGGGGAGATGAAATGATATGAATTTTCTTCTGGTACTTAGGATCCTTTAAGTGAAGACATTTATTCACAAGGACATCCACTCACAGCTTGATTTTACATTTCCTAAAATGTATCCACAAGCCAAGTATACACTGAGAAATAACATTCAAGCTAGAAGGGTTTAGGAGCTGCTACCAAATCAGGATTAAAATACTAAAGAAATGTTGGTGAATTCTGATCAAACCTGAAAATATCCCTAAGTGAGCATGAAGTTTGTTATCAAAATTTGAAAACATATTTAAAATATCAATTAAATATTATTCCTATATGTCCAGAAAACTTTTTTTCTTTTTTTAAAAAATATGGATTTATTTTTTGAAAGTTTCATAGATGCATATGATATATCTTGATATCTACCCCCCCCCCATTTCAGCTCTAAGAATCTCTCTTCCAATTTCATGTCCTCTAAAAACAAACAAACAAAAACAAAAAAACAAAACAAAACAAAAATAAATCAATTAGTCATTTAAGCCCATATGGCCATGGATGTCAGGTCATCCATGAAGCATGAGTAACCTACCAGTAGCCACATGCCCAATGAAAAGTAACTCTCCTTTCTCCAGCAATCATCAACTACCAGGTGCTCCTCAAGAAGGGAAAAAGTCTCAGGAATTCTTCTGTGATGGAAATTTTAATTGGCTTGAACTTGTGAAAGTCTTTTTTCAGGAAAGCTGTGTATGACATTCTTACCCATAGACTTTGAACACACAGTATCAAGTTTGAAATTTCCTCCATGGAACCAGCCTCAAATCCTATCAAGAGAACAGTTTGTTATTCCCATAAACACTCTTGAAGGTATTGCACCAGTGGGCACATCTGCCTGGTAGGTTGATATTGTATCATGCAGGATCCAGTAATGGGTGATACTGGCAGTGTCTTTTTTCCCCAGCAGCTTTCCAGCATGAAGAATACTATTCATCAGGGGAAGAGCTTCCTGGTCAGTTCAAGACTCACTTATGTTGTGCAGCTGAAGTGTTTGACCTTCAGTAATAGAGTCTTGTCATCTAGTTATAGTGGGCCACTAAGAGCTATGATAATAGCCTGTATTGCTGTGGGTATCTCTGGGAACTCCTTGACCAAAAATTCTTATATTAAATGCTTGCTCATACATTTATGACCAATGTTACTATAAGGTTTTGGTTTTCCTTCAAGCCCTTTTTAGATGTGCATCTGACCAGTCCTTCTTTCAAAATGTTATTGTTAGTTTTCCTCCCTCAACTTTTTGGCAATGGAAGAATCTGTGATCAGAAAGAAAATGAAATATAATTTTGAATAAATCCCTTTGGGGTGTTATATATGTTTGATTATATAAGTTTAGATGTTCAGCTTACAAAAAAACTTCTAGCTGCTGAGACATTTTTAGAGCAGAGTACAAAATGAAGATGGTAACCAGGCAACATGGTTCTTGTACTGTTATTAAAAATAAAATGTGTAGCTTCACCATGTAGAATAATTCTCTGGCCTTTGATGTGTTGTTTTTTCTCTTGGGAAAATAAGCAGATCTTATATGCTCAAATGATCAATAATTTTCCACTTAAAATTCATTATCTTGTTAGATTATGTTTCCTAGAGAATTTACACAGATAAACCAGTCATGATAATTTGATACAATTCTTTAAAAATGTGTTCAAAGATTTAGCATAAAAATTATGTAAGTCTTCACACAATCTATCACTCAAACAAAAATTCGATGCTTGGCCATTAAGATGACATCTGGCTTGAACAAACATGTAAATTTTCCAACCACCAGTTAAAATTTTGACAAATTTTATACTATGAATAACATTTAAAAAAAAAACTATGTCAAAATGCAATCACCCATGACAAGCATTCATAATTTATGTCCATTACTTGATATCATATTACAATAGATACCACATATATGTGCATAAAGAATCATATGTTCAGATTAGAAGATTTTGTCTTCTGTATCTCTGGTAGATTTTGTGCAGGTCTTCTAGGACTATGTATAAAAGATGCTTGAGTGGCTTAAATTGTGTAATCTTCTAGAGTATTGGATCATAAGTCTGCCTGTGTACCCACACCACCTGGGAAGTAAAAGGCTCATGCATTTGAACCACCAGCAGGTGCTCTAATTTAGTTGATGTGGTTTAGAGTCAAAGAATAAGTGAACTCTTTCTACAAATGCCACATATTATCCTAGGATGTGCACAGGGACACAAACTGCTGCTCTAGATAAAGAATTCCTGCACATACCTCATGTAGATAAGAGGATAAGCCCTCACAAGAAGGATTCTAGGCAAGTTGCTTTTTGTAGGTTGTTGAAAGGCTGTCCTCAGAGAGGCATCCAGAGATATAGGATCTTGGTAAACATACCTTTAAATATCTGAAGTCCACTCTTTATGAAAGGCAGATCTTGTTTCAGAGGTACCTTGTGAAGCTACATAGGTAGTTGTTGATAATAAATATTATCTGGCTCATTTTTTGAGCAAAGCTCCAGACTGGAAACTTACAGACTTTTCTCTTTCTGGATATTGAACAAATAATAACAGCTAACATGGGGTATTCAAGTTCCAGAGACAGAAGAGAGAAACACTGGTAGATACCTGGTTCATTTTTATTATTATTTAAAAATGTGTGTGTGTGTGTGTGTGTGTGTGTGTGTGTGTGTGTGTGTGTGTTTTAGGGGTCTCTGTGTGGGTATGTACACATGAGCACAAGAGTCAGCAGAGGAAAGATTCCTCTTTCAGATACCCCTGGCATTGCAGTTTTTAGGCAGTTGTGTGCCACCCATTATGCGTGTTGAGATTTTAACATACAAGAACAATATGTGCTTTAACCACTCAATCATCTCTCCAGCCCCCAAATCTTGATTTTTTAAGACTGCCTATTGATTTCTTTATATAAGAGGGAGTGTATGTTAGTCCTCTTATCAATCTTGTTGTTGAAAAGAACATTGAAAGAGGACATCCATTCTTGCAATTTTGTAGAAAAAAGTCTAGCTTTGAGTTGCAGGTGTACCACTAGAAACTCTGTCCTCCTGTCCTTACACCATTACAGTCTGTCCTTACACTCTTGATGGTTCAGCAGTCACGGTCATAAATCATCCTGAGCTCTTTTGAGTCCTATAGGGGAGAGAAATTATTATAAATAAGAATAATCCAGAACTACTAACTAATAAGCAAACTTTGCAGCATACACTACTGTTCCTAGGTTTCTGAAAGTCAATCGTGACCACCACCTATCACACTTATGTCATGAAGATAGTGAACGGACTATACGGGTGAAAGTGCCATGGCCTTTGTCTCATAATTTTTCAAGAGTTGATAACAGACTAAAATTCATGAGAACATAGAAAGGTGCACTTACACAAAATACACCCAACAAAAGCATTTAAACTGAATCTGTGAGCACAGTAAGTTATCTTAAGTGTATCACTATTAATTAAGCTTCACATTTGAGTATAACATTTGTAAATAGTAAACTTGTAACAACAGTTTCTTGGAAACATACATTAACAAAATAGCTCATCCATTCTTGTATTAAATTTAGCTTCCTGAAGACTTAAACTGAAGAAATCACAGTGGTAACACTGATTTTCAGGATTTATTATTCATGTCTGCTATGCTAGTGGAGACTGCTATGCAGCTACATGAATATGCTTAATATGCACACTTCGTATGCAGTAATGAATTATTAATAGATTATATCTGTGAAATGTTTGCATAGAAACCAAAATTACCTTGTCTTAGAGAATGACCATTCTACAAAGTTTTAATACTTGCAGAAGCCTGAATATTATATGGGATCTGCTGGTAATGTTGTAAAAAAATACCCATATACAGCCCTACCCACCTTCCTCTTCTCTCCCTACATGTGATTGTTTCATATACAGAATCAATAAGTGCATAAGCAAAGACTAAAGAAATAAAATTGTGTCATTTGAGAAAACATGAATTAAAGGTCATTGTGTTAGTTGAAGTTAGCCAAACAGTGATTTCAGTCATGCATGTGTTATTCAAGGGTTACTATTTTGCTAATTGAAACCAGAAGGATGATCACCTCACCAGACACAAGGAATAGGTGCATTTTTCTTAGAATAATGTTGTGTGTCTTACTCTATCTGCCTCATCCATAAACATTTTCCACGGAATGGTTTGTTCTTTGTGGAATAACTTCCATTGCAGTAACTCTTGTTTGCTCAAAAATCATGGCTGCTTGCCACCAGTCTCATCAAAAGACATAGTCAAAGAATTTCTAGGTGCACTCTGTCTAGCTTTATCCCATGAGGTCATCCAAAGTGATTTATATTTCTTTAACTTAATTTATTTTAGTTCACCTTTACTGAAAGGCAAATTAGAAAGTCAGATATTAGTTTGGTGCAGACTATGGCCTCTAGGCCTGGAAGTCAAGACAAGAATATGCAGGCATGGGTGGAACCAAGAAGGGAGGCATGACAATAAAACTCTACATAGTACCTGAGTCAACAGTGCAGGATACCCCCAACCCCTACCAGTTTCTTTAACCATGTGATTAACAGTCATCCTCTAATACAGTTCCCAAATCACTGACTCTCATTCAGAGTTGTCTACCTGAGGTTTCCCAATATACCTTGGGGGCTAGATGATGTTTAATTCCTGAAATAGGATGAGATCACATCCCTAACCCCTAATAAGTTGATGACTGTTAGAAAATTGTAAGAGGAGCTTTGTTTCCCTATGGATGTGAAAGGCTACCTTATTCTCCAATACATTATATTCCAGTACCTACCTGTGATCGTTGTGTTGTGTTTTGGAGGTGTGGTCTCCTTTCTTCTGTGCCATGTCTTCCCCTCTTTTATCCAAGGGAATTCAGAATTGCTCAATCACGGCATTTTCAGTATGGTTAACTCTCCTCTTCCTTTCTGTCCTCCTACCTTCAAGGAAACATGGACAATTACTCTTTTTTCTCAGAAAATTATGGCCTTTGTATATTTTCCCATATGAATTGCAAAGTAACTGATATTTGTGTTTATTTTTTGTGTGTAGCTATTTGAACTCTGGATTTCTACTCCATCTTCTAATGAGTTGTTATCTGGGTATATAAATATGGATGACTATCTTGATCCTTTCCTAAGTTCCTTATGTTTTTATTGGTTTAGTCATGTACTTCATTCATGACATCTAACGATCTTTCTCATCGCAATGGAGCTTAGACACAGCTCAGGACTCAGCATACATGCACTGAATGGAGAGAGATGTACCTAACAATGGTAGAATGTCCCACATCCATCCTATAAATATAAGATGCCCAGACTGGTCTTCTGATTTTCCAAAGGATCTGAGTTTCATTGTCAAACCTACACGGCAGCTTAGATCTTGTGTACTGTGATGAGTACTGTGTTCTTTAAACATCAGCATGGGCTTCCTGAGCTGGAAGCAGGACAGTAAGAAGAATTAAGAACCCTTGCACTTGAGGTATAAAGTTCAATGCTCTGGTGTTGTTTGCCACTTGGACTGATGAGGATGTTCCTCTGACAGTGATGTACTCCTGGAGCTGAAAGCCTTAGCTGCTGTATATTTCAGGTCTATTACATGGCATGTAAAGCCTTCTTCTGCTCTGTGACCTGCTAATGACAACTAATAATATTCCTTATATCACCTTCTAGTGAGACCTTCCTTTGCCTGTCAACTAGAAGGTCCACCTACTAGTCATGGTCCCCAGGATGAATCACGCATCTATTAAGTTACACTCCACAGATTCCAGGTGGTAACTGAGGATCATTTCCTCATTTCAAAGAGGACAGAAACAGGCTAGAACTGTTTGTAATGCCTGTTGAAGCTCCACTCCTTCTCCCTCTTGTTTGGAATTAACTTCTCAATTGATGACAGTTCTGCTGAACATGTACCAGTGGGACACTGCTTCAGACTAGCCTAGAAAGGAATTTAGAAAATGAAATGTATCTGCTCAACCAAAGGAACAAGTTCACACTAAGAATTCCATCTGCTTCATGTAAAAGAATGATAGTTTTCCTTTAACAAAACTTTGATTATGCTTCCTTTGAATCAAAACTGTGGGACTTGGTGCCTTGGGTTATATTTCAAAACTCTGGTGATGTTCTTAATTGTACTGATATATGTTCAGATCATTTTTCTTCTGAAATTTAATGGAGATGGGGAGAAGTCTCATTTCCCACAGGAGAAGAGGGAAGGAGATGGAGAAGGAAAGAGCCCTGTTATTAGTTATTCTAATGTCTGATTCTATTCCTAAGTCTCTGCCCTACCTGGGCCACTAAACATTTTATATGAAGTGCCCTGTTTCTAATGGAAGATAGGGAAAATCTTCAGGTTTCTGAAACTGTAGTGACAGACTATGAGTAGGGACTTAAATGCCTAGGCAGAGGGGAGGCTTTGCCCCACCTCGATGTCAGAAACATGTTATCTGTTAGTAAGGATCACTACAAAGTGCACCTCACTTGAAGGGCTTCCAAGTGTACTCCATCAGGCACTGTAAATATTTGGCTGTAATAAGATGCTTTTCAAACCTTGGAGGTCTCACATGTGGATACTTTCCTTCTTTCTGAATGGAAATAAATAGAGGGAACTAACAAGAATCCATTTTTCTTCCCCCATGAGCTGATAAAAGGTGGAATTAGGCTGTCAGGTTCTGTAAGAAGTCTGATTCAGACAAGCAAAACCAAGCATCAAGAAGAGCCTCAGTGGATGATACCATTTTGTTTATGCATCTGCTTTTTGGGTGTGTGTGAGAGAATCTGTTCTCTGAACCTGGGTTACCCCATCACTGTCAGACCACACAACCATTGATTGATTTCCCAATTCTATCACCTGACCACATACATAATTGTTTATCTTCTGCTTGTTGAACTACCAGGTTCCCCTGTGGTAATGATTCTTTCATAATGGGGCATCATCTGGGAAAACAGAGAAAACGGCATGGTATGTGGATCACAGCAAACTCCATAGGACTTTCTAGATCTTTGGTAGGTATGGTAATTTCCAGAAGATAAAAGAGAAAACAAAAACCCAGTTTCCCCTCTTACTCAGTTAGTCTGGGCTCTATTTCCCTGATCAGCTGTCCAAGTGATTATGACACTCACCAAAATATAAGTCTGCAGTATAGCATATGTGACAGATATGGATGTAGACCAGGCATCCTGCTATCAAATGCTTCTGAATCTTCATTTCTGACGTTAAAGTACAGCTCTGAGTAATTCCCGCTGCTTAGAGTTAATGTGACACCTAAAGAGAAAATGTATGTAAAATGCTTTCTGCCTTTGTCCCTGTAACCATTGACACAATTTTTATGGCCTATGGAATAAGCTGGATACTTTAAGTATTTGTTAGTAGTTCCACCTTATCCTATGATTCTTAGCCTTAAACTTCTTAAGTTTCTGTATTCTTCCTACTATCACTGATGTCCCTGTGGAGAGTGACAGAAGGGGATAGTGTTATCTTCGTTTCTACAAGTAGACAAAAGGAAGATCAGCAATTCAAAGTGTGGACTTCCTATGTTTCCATGACATAGTGACATTGGTGGACTTGGCATTCAAGCCTAGTCCAAGTGATAGTCTGAGTCTGATCTTTCATTTCTTTGGCACCTTCTTAAGACCTCATAGATTTATTGTAATATTTGAAGTTACCCATTCCAGAAGCAGTAGCTAGGGAATTATATAGTACTTGGACTCTTGAGTCTGTGCTAGTGTGGATGTGCCATGAATAACATCAAAGTGACAGTCTTATTTACCTGTGGCCTCTCCTAAATCAATTTTATTTTCCCTTTGACTAGGAAGTCAATTCCATGATGAGACAACACCAAGAAAAAGGCCTTGAAATGTTACTCACTGACCAGCAGCTGAAATAGCCAAAAATGTAGACTAGAGCAAAATGGTTGACTTTGGGCATGCTGTATTTTTACTCTGATTTCTCATGTACCAAGTGAGAATAATGATAATAATTACTGCACAGGCATGTCTATACTAAGCACTTAAACCATCAGTCATTATCTGGAGATGACAAAATTAGTATATTGTATATCTGTAAATTCCCTTAATGCTACAACCAAATACCTGACCAAAGCAACTTAAAGAAGAACAGGTTCACAGAAGCTCACAGTTAGGGGGGTATAGCCCATTATGACACAGAAAACACAGAAGCATGTATTTGAATAGGCAGTTTTTACAGTGTGGCCACAGAAACAGAGAGCTATGAATGCTAGTATTGGGCTTGCTTTTTTCTTTGTATTCTGTCCAGAACTCCAGTCCATGGAATGGTCCTATCCACATTTAAGGTGGGTCTTCCTACCTCAACTAGTCTAATCAAAGCAATCCCCATTGCCCAGAGATTTGTCACCTAGATGAGTCAAGACCCTTAAGGTGACAGTATTAATCATCACAGTCGAAGACATTTGTCCTTGGTTTAGCTCACTAGGAATGCAAAGCATTTTTTTTATTTATTATAGCATTCCAAAGGTTTTCAGTGTGGATTTCACAGTGAAAATAGTGCTCGTAGACCACACTTCTCCACTTCTCCATCACTTATTGAATCAGAGACCTTCCTATAGTTTATCATATATATATATATATATATATATATATATATACATATACATATATATATATGTGTGTGTGTGTGTGTGTGTAGTATGTGTATGTATGTGTGTCTGTACTGTATGTGTATTTGATCTTCATCCATCTATTCTATTGATGGACACAAATAAATAAATCCTCTAGTCTACAAAATATCACTGGTCCTTTTTTTTTCTTTAATTTATTTACCATATGGTAGCAATGATCTCCATGAGTTCTGACCTTCTCATTTAACTCTCTTCTCATTTAACTCTCTTTAGGGTTTGATGCTTACTTCACATCCCGAACACTTGAAAACAACAGGAGAAATGTATGGTTTGCTGAATACTGGGAAGAAAACTTCAACTGCAAGTTGACAATTAGTGGGTCCAAAAAAGAAGACACAGATCGCAAATGCACAGGTAATTTCATTCCTGTTGTCCTCCTCCTGTGACTTTACGTGGCCAGCACTGAGCTTTCTGCATAGTTGACAGAAGGAAGCCTGGCTGGAGACAAATTGAAAAAGTAAATTGAATTTTACTAGGTTGTTCAGAAAACAGAACAGCAGTATAACTCTTGCAGGTCAAGGGAAAGAGAGACAAGAATGTGTTCTTTTCTGCCTGTCCATCTCACTGTAATTGGCATTTCCAGTGATACTTGGGATCTTGTTGCTCCAAACACTCCTGTCAATAAATATTAGCTCATGTTCTAGCCAGGAGAATGAACTCTTTTTCACAAAAACAAAAGCCCCTAAGACATCCCAAACCAGGACCAGTGGCAACTGTTATTATCCATAGTATATCTGATCAAGTTTATAGAGTGCTTGAGTTTATAATAATGAACATTGTTAACGGTTTTCATAATGTATAAGTGAAAGTCATTTACTACTTAATATATGCTTAATGTATTCACTGATTCTCATATAAATCTTTTGTGAATTTGTTCCCAGTAAAAAGTGTGTTTATAAATAGGTAAAGGGGAAAGCAGACATTAGTTCATTTAGTCATTCACAGACATTAAGTAATCTCCCTTCTGCTAAGCACCATTCTAGCTGTGCTGGTCTCATGGTGAGCCAAGTAGTCTGGGCCTCAGCTTTCACAAGGCTTAGAATGTAGTATTGGAGTAGAAGAAGGCCATTGAAATTGCTCCAGTGAACTTGTCATATAAACTAAAATGTGTGAGCTTGGATTTTAAGGGCATATAACAAAGGAATTTCAGTTGTGTTGATAGCATGAGCTTTTCCCCAAAGACTTCCTTGAGAAAATAATGCTTGTATCAGCATCTGTCAATGGATTCGACAACAGCTAATTTGTGAAGGAGGAAACTGGGTGAAAAGTCACTGATTAAAAAATTAACATGACATGGTTCTGTAGCAAGAGGATTACTGCAACTCTGATGATACCATGAACCCCCCAAAATGGTGAATGAGCTACAATCACCTTTGGGGAGAAAAGGGGAAGTGAGGGAGAAAGAATGAGCTAAGGCAGTATCTGCCAAAAGGAGAGCAAATACTGTTGTTTGACCAAATCTGATATTGATTTGTATTTAATATTGTAACTGATCATTAACTTGAGCACTGAATAACTGTAAAAGGCTGAACAGAGCCTAACTCTCCTCTCCAGTAACCCTTGACATTTGAAACGTAACTTTCCAGTATGCCAACACCCTACAGTGTGTACTCAGTGCAATCAGGCATATGGAGGACAAGGGCAAAGGGAAAGTTAAGGCACTAAGATTATTAGCATACATGCATGAGTACCAAAGTTCAATTCCCAGAACTTATATTGGAGAAAAAGCAAAGGTATGGGGGAAAGCACTTAAATCTCAGCACTGGAGAAGCAGAGACAGAATCCTGAGGTTCTTTGACCAGCCATCCTACCCAAATGGTTGAGCCCTAGGTCAGTGAGAGGCTCTGTCTCAAAATATAAGGAGGATTGTGACTAAGGGGTAATGATCATGGTTAAGGGACCAAGACTGTCCTCTGGCCATTACATGTACACATACATATGAGCACACATTCTCTCTCTCTCTCTCTCTCTCTCTCTCTCTCTCAAGTTTCTATGAAAAAGATGATGTATGGTAAAGAGACCAGAATAAAAATATTGCTGCAAAATCAGTAGGACACATGTATTGGAGGCATTATAGTTAACTAGAATGTCAGAGTAACTGCATTCTCTGTTCCAACCACAATAAGTAACAGCACAGTGTTCTCAGAAACATGGTCTTTCTATTGTTGGAAAGAAAATGAATAAAATTGATTCAATGTTGACTAGACCTAGGTGACACAAAGCTTTCAAGTGGAAACTGAAAAAATTAGTTTGACATCTGGATAATTTGTCTGTAAGACAGGGAACACTCAAGTGTACGACAGTATGCAGATGATGGATGACAGTTTCCAGAGTGTTTCTGACATCTGATGTTCTGTAGAATGGCTGGAGGTGGAATGGATTGTTAAAATGGAACTTAGGCTTGTTCCTATCTGAGGCCAAGACTTGTCTTTTTGCATGCTCTAACCCAGAATATTCTATGGATACCCACATCTCAGTACTGAGCATAGAGAATTGAAGTTTATAAAAAACAAATATGACCAATCTACCAACAGAAATGGAAAAAATATTTTGTGTCTTTCTGTCATACTCTTCTCAGGGTCACATTTACTAAGTTACTGATGATCCAAAGTCATTCTCTTATTCTCTCTACATACATTCTTTTTTGAGGCAATGATTTCTTTAGGGAAAGAACTAGTTACATGTTATTTATAAAATTATAATTACACATAAAATTGTGTTTACTAGAATTGTTTACTCAGTAGGGGCTGAGTAACCTGACAGTGGCCATCTGCACAGTCCAGACACTCAGAATCTGGTAGCTGCTTAGTAGGGTGCCTCAGTAGTCTCAATCTGGGGACTTGGAAGGCCTGGAAAAGTCCTGGAGAACTGTTGGTCTTCAGTTCATGTGCAAGTTCAAACGTGCTGGAATCTAATGTCCATCCAGGATGGCAGTAGCAGCATGAATGCGTTCACTCAGGAAGAAACAAAGGCAGGCAACACTGCTTTTCCCTTTAACATCCTTCTATCTGGTCAGCTCCCTTGGAAGGTGATGGTGGGTCTTCCCCATTAGCAAATTCCTGGAAATCACCCTCACAGACACATTAGAAGCATATCTCCTAGTAAATTCCAGAATCTACATGTCATATTGACAATCAAGGTTAATCATCGCACCTTTTTAAAAAAAAATTATCCATATTAGTAAGACATGGTCTATTGAGCGGTAGCAAATACTATTACTGTTGTTTTTAGTCTTCAAGCTTGTGCATATAAACACACAAGATAAGAAGGGTGTCATGGGTGGTTTTTGTTTTTGTTCTTGTTTGTTTTGTTTTGTTTTGTTTTTTTCTTCCTTGCCCTTTCCTTTTCTAAGCCTGACTGAAGTCTTACGTTGCTTTGGTAGTATTTTCAAAACACTCCTTAAAATATCTTGACATTTAGACACACCCCAATTCTAGAAATAGAAAGTGGTAGGAAAACATGCTGATTGATAATCTAGAGCAAAAGAGGAAATATTGGGAATAGGTTAGAGGCGAGTCCTTGAAGCTATGATACAAACCAATTTTAATCATGGACATGGACAAGAGAAGGAAACATTGGTGGGCTTCAGCATATGAAAGATGGAAAGGAAAGCTGCTTGATGACCAAGTTTTTAAACAGTAAAGAGAATGAATGTGTCAGAAAGAAGCAGCCACATGAGGAGACCATGGAATTATCAGTTTTACATTGTAAACAGACAGCATGGAGACAGTGGGTATTTTCACAGGAGGATTGAAAAAAAAAAAAGCAGCCTCCTTCATCCCTTCTTGTGATTGTGCTCTGATGAAAAATTGACTCTTCCAAAATTATGAAAGTAAACATGCTTAAAATACCATTTATTTTCCTTTGTACTGTGTAGCCTCTTAAGCTATAAGAAGGTATGTTTCTATGTTAGTTCTAGGCAGACCCACATGGAATCTGTTCTCTCATGTACTTCAGTAATTAGCAGCAAGACCTGGAGCATTTGAAGAAAGTAGATTGCTTTTCTAATGCTGTAATGAAAGCTTTGAGGTCACATACAGATAAAGGGGCTTTGAAAGGAAAAATAATTTTTGAAAAAATTTTAAGAAATAGAGAATAATATTTGCTCCTGTAGAATTTTGGGGGATTCTGGGATACAGACATTCTTAATGCAAATATCCTGAGAAACTATCTAACCACTTGTCCCATAAATTACTCACATTCATCTGACATATCTGTAAGGCAAGCAACACTTCTTCATTGCTCCATATCTTTAAAATATTCCAAAGCTCTTGTATATATCCTGATATTTCTAACTCCAAAAGCTAATTATCTTTCTCCTACCATCACTTGAAATTATTTTCTCTGATACAAGCCAAACATTGGTAGCAAGTGATCTTGTACATGACTCCTTTGGGCTGACATCCTGGAAGAGAATGTGTGTAAAATGGTCCAGACTTTTGCAGAAGGCAGAGTCCCCATATGATAGGAGTCAATGTCACTTGTGATATTTCATATTAGGGGTACATCATCCCATGGAGACAGTGTTAGAGCCACACACTAGGAAATAGAACCTCCTAGACAATTTGATGAGAATCACATGTCCTTAATCAGCAGAAAGAGCATATGGATTGTGTTTACTAATTGTACATATGGCTCCTGGTAGCACAAATCTTAAAAATTCTTATTAATAAAAACAAACCCAGAGCCAGGTATTAGGGTGAATGCTGAAAGATCAGAGAAGCAGAACAAGCCACAGCCACCTCACCTCACCAGTTCCTCAGCTGATCCTGTTTCCTCAGACTGAAAGCCTCTGTGTCCTCATCCAAACGGATCTCAGCTGAACTGCTGCTATAAGCCTAAAAGCTTAACCAGCTCTAGTTGCTGGTTTTCACGCCTTATATACCTTTCTGCTTTCTGCCATCACTTCCTGTGATTAAAGGCATGAGTCACCATGCCTGACTGTTTCCAGTGTGGCTTTGAACTCACAGAGATCTGGATGCCTCCCACGTGATAGGATTAAAGGCGTGTGTGCCACCATTTTCTGGCCTCTATGTCTATCTAGTGGCTGTTCTGTCCTCTGACCCCAGATAAGTTTATTAGTATGCACAATATATTGGGGGACATAATATATCACGACAGCTCCTGATTCAAAGCCCACCAGCTGAGCGTGTTTCCCCTTGAGATGTGGCACAGTATTGCTAATATAGAGATCTGGTCCAAGTCTGATCATGCTGAGGATGATGGTTCTTTGGAAATGCTAAGAAGAGAAGGAAAATGAAATGATGTCCCTGGAGAAAAATAAAGGCCATCTTCAACTGGGGAAATGTTTGTACCCATACAGTTAATAGTTTTAGAATCAATGAAGTTAGAGTCTACCATCAAAGCCTATCCGTGAGTTTACCTAAGAAAGCTTGGGCAGTATTGCTTAATTTTTCAAAGCCATTCTTCATGCTTGAAATGAGGAAGGAAGAAAAACTTCTGAAGCTGCAGTGGGGATTAAATTACATAATTCAAGTGTTAAATCTGAAGTGACTTTAGCACATGGTCCCAATTCAGTATGGCTAACAATTACTGTTCTGGATGAATGCAATTGCCTGTGAAGAATTCAGGGTTATCCTATTTATGTGAGTTCTGAAGAAAAGAAGACTGTATATAAAAGTTCAACAGGAATATAAAACCAGAAATTTGACTAAATACAAAGGTATAGACAGGAGTATTTCATGGGGTGGTGTACATTCCATGATGCTGTACTGATGAGCTAAAATGTTTATGGACAGGCATGAGACCATGCTAAGCCCTGAGTGGAATAGAAAACTCAGTGTCAAAGGAAGTGCAGAACCATAACAGAGTTCGTATCCAGGTATTGTCTGGCACTGAACTATCCAGATTCCACATTTCCCAGATTTTCACCCATTTTATTGGATAAGTGGTGTATTTTCAAGGTCTCCCTCAAATGTATCCTTCCTATTCAGTACAAGGTTCCAGGAATCTGAACATGTTTGCTGTGGCAGACATCAAAACATTTTCTGCCTATTTTGTCTTGGGGTTCACACAGAACATTGGTCTAACCAACATTACTGCTCTGATAGGTACCACTTGTGCACACTGATTCATTGGAGTTACCTCCTCACCAAAAGAAAGAAGTTCAATATTTAGGAATCCATGTGAAGGGCCAATTTTGCTGTTAGAGATTTGCTATCCTTTCAATATGAGAAAGGATAAATAAGTGGATAGAACAGAACGCACCCCTCCCAACCCCCATAGCAACTCACTGTCTTTGTTGCTTGTGTTTTCTAGTCACATAATACAAAATTCAGTTTGATTTACATCTTAAACTAATATTCACTGTGCAAATATAACAAAGGCTGAAGAGTAAACACTATTGAATGCCACTTTTTCTGTTTATTTTTTTTAAAGCATCTAACTATGTGATCCTGGCTGACCTGGTATTCTCATTGTAGTGCAAGATGTAGGCAATTCTACCTCAGCCTCCTGAATTCTTGGGTTATAGGTGTGACCCACCACATCTGGATTTGAATTTCCACAGTGTTTAATCAGAACCATTAAGCTGTGTTCTTCTCAAAACTAATGGTCTAAGTAAAGTCTCTTTCCTTTAAAAGGCTGTTAAGAAATAAGGTTAATGAATAAACCCTGTATACCCTGTCATTCATAAGATCTCATTCTTGATGTAACCCGGTCACTATCTGTAGACTTTGTTAATAAAGCTATTTAGAGAAAGGAATGACATTTAAGAAAACTAAGTGTGCTGAGAACATATATGCAGAAAGGATTTGTGACTGAACTAATTAGTTTTCTCTGTCATTTTTCTCCTTTCATTCTGAGTTGACCTTTAATTTTCATATAGATGTTTCATGGCAGCACCTAATGTATATAACATGATTTTCAGAAAAGTCCATATCAAAATGTACATAGAGAAATAGTATCTAACTCTTTAATATTTCAAGAAGATTGTTGAAGCTGTTTTGACAAGACACAATAGAAGCATACTTTTACTCCTTCCTGATTTCTTCAGTAGACATTTGATATAAACTATGAGTTAGTCTTTGTGCTCACAAATTTTAGGATTGTATGTTAATGTGGCTCCTTGATATTTTTTAAGAACTTGACTCATCTCTAAACAATAGTTTGGTTGAAAGTCTTTACCTACCTACTTTCTATTTCTGTGGAAACTGGAGGCATGTCAGTTTGTTTTGATTTCTTAGTTGTTTATTTATTTAATTGCAGATATTAAAAACTAAATATCTTTGGACCATCACATTAATATTAAGACATATAGCTTTCAACTTGGTGTAGCATTTTACAGCAATGCTTGGATGACTGCCTGTGTGGTTTTGACAGATGAGGTGGCAGTTATCTTAGGATTCTGTTACTCTCTAGATTGAAATGAGATGAATGTCACATGAGAAATCCTCACTGGTCTTAGAAAACCTCTAAATCCTTTTGAAAACATGGAGTACTGAGTAAGTCTTATGTGTGTACATAAAAGCTGAGTATGTCTCTAGACTTTGGATACCCATGTATAATAAATAGTGAGAATCATAATTTAGTTCTGCATTAAATCATATCAGTTGCTATGGCAATTCTTTGTGTTGGAGGGGGTGCATGTATGTATATGTATATATATATATATATGTGTGTGTGTGTGTGTGTGTGTGTGTGTGTGTGTTACATGCTTGTAGAGGTGAAGGACCAATGTCGGGTATCTTCCCCAAAGACTCTTCTCTAATTTTTTGAGACAGGGTCACTAAATGAACCTAGCACACACTTATTGGCTTCACTGACTGGAGTGAATGCAGAAAATTTATTTTTCTCTACCAGTCAAGTGCTTGTGTGACAGAACTCTGTGTGACCACACCCAGCTATATATATTTTTTTTCACTTAAATTTTGGAGATCTGAACTCAGGTCCTCATGCTAGCAGCAGGCACTACCTACTAAGTTATCCCCGCAGCCTGTGTCCTGCTAATTTTATACCTTTAATTTCCATTCACTTATATGTTAAGGTACATTTTCTTGTATTACTTTAGTGACAATAAAGTTTTTTAAAAGTGGTTTAAGAACAAAAATTCAATTAACATCTTCCTGTGGTAGCATCTTATCAGATGTGCCCATGGTCAAGTATTCCATGGATGGATTACAGAGAAGAGAAGCTGGCATAAAAGCAGTTATGCATGAGTTCTTGCAGATCATCCCTGAGCAACAGTGATGAATCTCTACCAATATGATCTTGAGTGTACTAAATACAACTTTAGATTCCTTTCCATGCTTTGCTTTTGTTCTTACATCTCAATTTCAGTGATCCATAGGAAAAAAATACCCCTTTCTTCATTCCCTGTTTCCTCTGAAGACTGGAATCTTCCCATGACTTCTTTCTATCCACAAAGCAGACTATAGATCTATCTTATCTGTTTCTACCCTTGGTAATGGAGCCATGATAGCTGGATTCCTGGTGTGAGTACTCAGGTCTGGATTCTGTTTTACCAGGCCCCACTATGATTTTGAACACTTCAAAAACCTTCACAGGACTATTTAGGAGAAGTTGGAGAGCTTTTCAGGGGCATATGGCAACTCTTAAGATCATGCATCTCCTCAGCCATTCACTTCTCATTGTCCAGTAACAAATATCTTTATAGAAGCTGGGGGGGAAGTAGACCACCTAGACTCCAGTTGGGTCTGCATAAATCTGTGGGATATAATTTACGTTCTGAAACCTTAACAGATTCAACTTTGAAGATCGGATCTGAAACTGTATCACACTGGCTTTTAAAATGCCGAAGTCACACACACACATACATACACACACACACACACACACACACACACGCACGCACGCACGCACGCACGCACGCATGCACGCACACCCACACCCACACGCACGCACGCGCGCACACACACACACATACATATATATATATATATTCTTCTTCTGTAACACGAATCTTAAAAGATGTTATTAAATTAAAAAAAACACAGAGCCAAATATAGGGGTGAAAGCCTTAGAGATAAGGGAAATAGTGAGAGCCACCAACCACCTTACCTCACCTGCTCTGTAGTTTCCAATTGCTATGACTTCCTGTCTACCCAGGCTTTTATTGCTTTGCTGTTCTGGCCTCTCATTGGCTCTTAGCCAAACTACCTCACTTCCTTGTCACTGCCTGTCTGTATAGACCTCCAGGTCTCTATGGTTGGTACTGGAATTAAAGGCATGTGTCACCACAATTGGCTCTATTCCCTATTATGGTCTTGAACACAGAGACCCTGCCTGCCAAGTGATTGGATTAAGGGCATGTGCTACTACTGCCTGACTTTTGTGTTTACTTAAAATGGTTTGCTATTTCCTCTGATCTCCAGGCAAACTTTATTTATTAACATACAAATAAAATATCACCGCATTCTTCTCTTGTGTTCTGTTATATTCACCCTTCCCAAAAGAGTTGAGCTGAGAATCTAGTATAGAAAAAAAATAGAAAAAATGGAAAGAAGACTAAAAAGTACACAAACAAATAACACATTATTGTATTAAAATATAACAGTGTGGCACCAACCAAAGTAGAACTGAGGTAGGAAAGTAAGACTACAGCAGGCTATTATCTTCAATAAACAACAGGACCACTGCTGTAAATTTAGAGGATTACTTTCCTAGATGCTGGGAGTCAGGCTAGCTATCTTTATTCTTAGGAAATAGATGGTTATAAATGTATTCTCACAGAATAAATGAGCTCTGCCTTCTTCAACCAGCACAAAACACCCTGAGAAGGGATCATTGTTAAGTGCCATTTTGATTCATGTTACTGTCTCCAAATTCCTCAGGTCACATTGTACATCAAAGTATCCAGAGGTACTATATTTAATTCTGTATAGAATCCAAGCATTGGAGGGACTCTGCATTAAAACTATGGAAGCATCCAAACAAAACGCCTTCCGTTGGTGCTAGAAACCATAATTACTTGAGATGTACTATTTTTTTCTCGTGATTTCTAGCATGCAATGGCTTTAAATGTGGGAATTATAGCTCTTCCATATTTGGAAAGTCTGTCAGGCTAGAGTGTTAATGAAAAGGAATTCTTGATCTAGGGGAATTAATACCCATGAATCTCCTAGCAACAGTCTGTAAACAAAGTGCCTCTTATGAGCAACCTAAGTGATATAAATAGGATACTTCGAGTCATTTTAGTAGGCATAAGAAAGGGCTGTTGAATGACTTACCAAGTGTCATTAAGCTAGTTGGAATGGAATATAGCCTTCCTCAGGAAGAGCTTCTAGTAATAGAGGTTGTCATCTACTCATTCCTGTCCTCAGGGAGAAATATGGTCACTAAAAACATTTTAGGATTTTACAGTGTATGCAACACCATATTCATTTTATAGAGAATAAAGCTGTGCTCACAAAATAAATATCAGTATCAACCACATATAAAAACCCAGATACAAACTTTTTAGAGCTACTCTTAACATTGCCAGTTTCTTTGCAGGAACAGGAGATCTATGGAGGCAGGCAGATACTTGGAGGGCTTTGGCTCTCCTGGTCCTCCGAGGTTACTTATAGGAGCATTGGTGAGGTATTACTTACAGGCCATGGCCAACTCAAATGTAACTACATCATTGAAAGCCCACCTTAGCAGAGGGGAGGACCCATGAAAGCTGGAACCCAGCAGCTCTCTGTAGGACAAAAGGTTGGAAAGTTTCTTCTTATTGCTTATCTAATTTTAGGGAGGAAGGAACTTTCTGAAGCTAGTCAGTTTCATATACTCCCTGAGAGTTGTGTTAATCACTTGAGTCCTAAGAAGCTTCCTGTCATAACTTTATCCCTCTTGAATGCAAGATCACAATTTAGAGGAAATTGCTGAATAACACTAAACTCCAAGCTTAAAGAAACCAGGCACTTAGATCTCTTGAGTGTCCCCAGTTTCATTCATATCTTCAACCTCAGGTCATTATATGGTTTAAAGTAGCAATCAGTAAATTATTGTAAAAGAACTTATTTTCTATGCTGAATAGTAAATCCGCCTAGCATGAAATATTTCAATGCAATGGGTCAGATGGGAAGAGAAAAACAGAAAGAAATGAAGTGGTACTGTTACTCTGCAGATCTTCATTTAACTCTAGCTTCTGAAAGGAGTTCAGTGCTAAAGACTTACCCACAGTGTCTCTCACTCAATGACTGAATAATGAGAAAATGTGACCAAACTGGAAAAACTGGCTGTCTTTGAAACACAGGTATCATCTCTCTGAGAGAGATAAATTGCAAATGCCATCAATTCCAGGAGTGTGCTCCACAACTGCCCTCCTCTTCACACAGCCCATAGGATGGTTTGACTCTTGCTCTTCTTCTAATTTTAACGTTAGTGTGTGTGTATTTTTCTACTAAGACACAGAACTGAACCTGGCTCTCTCATGGGGTCACTGAGGCTTTTGGTCCTGGCTTGTCATTCCTAGGTAGAAGCATGCACATAACCCTGTGGAAAACTTACAGTGTTAGCACTAGCTAGGGCCAAAGTTCTGGGAATCTCATGGTAGCCTAATAGGAGTTACAATAAAAATGTACACACTTTAAAAAAAAAAATGACAGCATGAATACCCCAAGCTGGCTTTGAATTTGCTAAGTAACCCAGGCTGGCCTCATACTTGAAATCATCTTTCCTCTCAAGAATTGCCATTAAAGGTATGGGTCACCAATTCAGTTCTATGTACCTTTTAATAGTTTTTCCTGTAATCTTGCATGTCATAAACAGTCTACCTGTTGTTCTTGCATATTAAAAACACCGTACTTATTGTTAGTTTACTTGAGTGTTACATAAAGTCCTTTGCTTTGATTTTCACAACTTGTGGACTCTCCACTTGTCTAATAGTGAGTTTATATAAAACACATTGGAAGATACCTTAAGAACCTATCCCTCTTCTTTCCATGGCACAGTTCCCTTGTGCTCATTTTTAGAAACTGTGAAATTAAGTAACGAATGAGGATTTTGAAGCCCAGACATCTCAGAGCAGGTTTGGTTCCCGCCTCATACCAGCCTTGAAGCATGAAGCAAGTAGTAAAATGCTCTGATAATGCTTATTGTCTGAAAGGGTTTCATTTTGATTTGTACTTTGAGGAGAATCTCTGAGTGAGTTAGATTGTATAAAGTGTTGAATGCAATGCCAAAGACACAGGCAGCTTTGATTAAGTGTTAGTAAGATGTGCATTATCCGTTTGTATCATTACCAATTCAGGGAGGATAAACAGTTTTTGGACAATTGAAATCTATCACCACATTTGCTTTCAGAAGCACCGCGTTAATCTATTCAGCCGCTGGCAAAGCAACTGAAATGTTACCTCTGTTTTGATTTGTGTTTCCTGGAAAACTTGCAAGATTGAATATTTTTTTGCCTTATGTTTGGGTACTGATTTATCTTTTATGAGATGCACTTTAGAGTCTTTAAATTGTTTTAATATCCCTCGCGTCACTTGATCATCCCGACAACTCAGCAGAGTTAGCAGGGCTGGCATTATTTACAGTCTACTAAAGAGAGAGAAAAGCAAAGTTCGTACTGTTTCATTAAGTGTCTCCTCCCAAAGTTGTAGACATCTAGCAGAGCCAGGAATTGAACCTTTCCTCTTGTAAACAGCAATTCATGGAGCTGGCATCCCCCCGGCTTGAAAGGGTCCCTGTTGTATTAAAAAAAAAAAAAAGGCAAGTCCTTAGGAGGATAAAATCCAAATATCTTTTAAGTTGCTTCCTTTCACTCATTTCAAGCTCTTAAAATAAGCTATATAGTTTAACTATCTCCTCAAAAGATTTATTAAGTAACAAAAATTTGAGTAGAGTTTATGACTTGGAGGTAGTTTTGGTGCTGTAAATATTATTTAATGATTATAGGAAATGTAGTTCTAAATAAGCAATGTAATTTCTGATCATCATTAAGACAGTAACCAGGCCAGGAAATAGTGGCGCACACCTTTAATCCCAGCACTTGGGAGGCAGAGGCAGGCAGATCTCTGTGAGTTCAAGGCCAGCCTGGGCTACAGGGTGAGTTCCAGGAAAGGCGCCAAAACTACACAGAAAAACCCTGTCTCAAAAAACCAAAAAAGATACAAACAAATAACAAAAACAGAAAAAAAAAAAAGAACAATAAACCTTCACAACATGGGTGATAGTCCCGGGCAAAAAAAAAAAAAAAATGCTGAGAAGTTTTACCTGGGAGATGTATCATAGGCAAAACTATTATATCTAATATAGTTGGCTCAGCATTCCTGGAAAAAAATAGTCTAATATCATCTTTCACTGAAAGTACAAATTAAGATGCTTTCTATTAGGAAGACCATCATAGTTTACGACAGGGACTTTTCTGCTTCTCCTTGTTTTGCAAGCAAAGATAGTAAATATCTTTGTAAACAAAGAAAGCCGTTAATGGTGGAGAATTTACCAATGACTGAGTTTACACATACATTGCATTTCTACGTTCCGTCAGCAGAACAGAAGGAAAAAAGTTTCAGAGACTTTAGAACCTCTGAATTGGTAAATTATTTATCATTTGTACTTAACAATCAAAGTAGAGATAAGTAGAACTTCTGGTCTTGAGCAAAGTAGATGAATGAAAAAGATCTCACATGTCAGGGGTAGGTACACTGCTGTACTTTCTCTCTCTCTTCATCTGAACTCATGTAGTGATCTGAATTGAGCTGTTCATCTCAGCTATCCACTGTCCAAAGAGGATTGTGAGTTTTCTCTTCTGTCATTATGCATGTGATTTTTGTTCATCCCCTCCCAAATTCCTCAAAGCATTCATTCAATCGTTCATATTTCTTTGAGCACACATGGACTGCTTGTTTGCTAGATTATGAGCCCTGTGCCTTGTTCTGTTCCTGTCATGTAACTCAAGACCCAGTCTTATCTCTGGGGTCTTCAGTAGAATATTATGTACTTTTCCTTTTTCTTGATTTTGATAGTCATTAGAACTGTTCCACATACCTAAAGTGGAGCTGAACCATGACTTTTAATTCCATTTGTCTTTAAAGCAAGCCCTCATCAAACAGGTAATTAATATGTCCTTTCTAACTTTAAATCTGCCTATACCTTCTTTGTGTCTGTGGAGGGTGAAACATGTCTATGAGATGAAAGTATTCCATAAAGCACTTACCTCACTTTGAGGAAGTAAGTATAGACTGTAGTCATTCAATGTCCTTGCTTATGTACATAGCATCAGCTGGATATGCAGCCTCAATAAAAGACCTGGGAAGCAGAACCACTCATTACTGTTTGTAAAGTCTGACAATAGAAGTAAAAACCATGTGTTTCAAGAAAACTGTTGCTAGACTGCTGCGAGGCAATAAAAAGTGCAGTGTGGCTGCATCTCTGCCCCTTGTCGAGTTGGATGTCTCACACATCCAAGTGTCCCTTAAGTTTAAATACCTCCATCTGCTCTGCCACCTGACTACTCACACTCTTTGCTCCTGGGCCCTTTTGTTCTTATTTTCTCTCTCCTGTAGCTCTTCTTTCTCCTTCTGCTTCTCATTTTCTTCCTTCTCTTGCTATTCTTTTTTTCCTTCATAATCATTTTAACTTCAATTCACATAAAATCTTTCTAACAAACACAGATAGAAACATGGACTGAATCACAGTGTATGTATCCATTGGCTAATCTCAACAGCTGTCCTTCAGTGTCTAATTTACTTTCAGATATATTGGTCACACTTGTATTACTAACCCACAGTGGGTAGAAAGCTTTTAAATTACTTAGTAGTTTATCTTTTAGATGGATAGTCCCTTAAAGATGCATAGTGCTTGAGAATATAGAGATGGTTCAACAGTGAAGAGCACTTGCTCCCAAACCATGAGGACTGGAGTTCAGATCCCATCACTGACCTAAGGGACCATTAGGTTTTCCTTTTACATGTCTGTAACACCATCTCCAAGGAAATACAGAGGCAAGAGAACATTTGTAGCTTCTGGACTTCCAGCCTAGCTTAGATGTAAGCCCTGAGCTCAGAAAGAAACCCTGACTCAGAGGAACAGGGAGAGAGTAATAGAAGAATATTCACTCTGTACATATCTTCACACAGTCTCTTACACAAACGCACACAACCACACACAAAGATCCAAAAACTCGCTCTCTCTTTTCTCCACCCTCACTTCCTTTTCTTTCTTGCCTTTCTTCCTTTTCTCTCTTATCACCCCCACCTACTCCTTTCTTTCTGTTTCTTCTTCATTTTTCTTTTCTATCCCATTGCTTTTCTATTCTTCTCCGTTCCTCTCTGCTACAGCTCTCCCTGGGCTCCTTCTTTCCTTCCTCCTTCTTTCTCAAATTATTTACCTGATTGTATGTTGCATTTGCTATTATATCACATAAGAAACCTGATCAAACTAGTATTTTAATTTCGTGTCGTGTCTTATGATCAGAAGAGAAAGTAATCCTATGTGGGAGAAAAATACTCTAGATTAAAAAAAAAAAAGAAAGAAAACAAAGTAGCATTTTTCTTTCTAATCTGAAAAAAAATAGCTGAAGTTTTAACTTTACATGCATAAGTACATCTACATACTACTTCCTAAATTTAAAAGAACACTCTCTGATGCTTCCAACGGGGTCCCAATACACAGCACAGGCCGATCTTGAACTCGAGGTCCTCCTGCATTCACCTTTCTGGTGATGGAATTATAGGCATGCACTATTGCACCATGCTCGTCAGAACACGTTTCTTCACTCCATTTTGAATTCAGTATCTCACCAGTAATTCTAGATATGTATGAAAATAAGACTCAGAGCATATAAAAAAAAACTGGGTTTAATATGACAGAAGAGGCATCTCCATGAAGACTTGAAACTGAATCTATACCTTAACAAATTATAAGAAACACACACACACACACACACACACACACACACACACACACACACACAC
>CABHPR010152876.1:88046-103863 GCA_902168415.1 Peromyscus melanophrys
TAAATAAATAAATAAATAAATAAATAAATAAATAAATAAATAAATAATAAAATAAACTGGCTTGGAGGAAGAAAAGGTTTATTTCAGCTTATAGGTCACAGAACATCACAGAAGGAATCCAGAGCAAGGGATCAAGGCAGAAATCTAGAGGCACAAACTGAAGCAGAGGCTACCACTTAGGAATACTGTTTAATGGCTTGCTTTCTTGCTCACATTCAACTATCCTTCTTATACAGCCTAGACATACCTGTCTAGTGATGGTACCCCCTATATTAATTAGTCATCAAGAAAATGACCCAGGACATGCTCATAGGCCAATCTGACAAAATACGTTCTCAGTTAGGGTTCCCTCTTCCCAGGTTGTCAAGGTTATCAACAAGTTAGCCATTGCAGCATGCATTGCCTTATAGGTTTGCAATATAGAAGACCACTGTATGTTTCCCAGGACTCCTATAATGGTGATGGCAAGTCAGGGGTCCTTCTGCAGACTGAAGGAAAATCTACTCCCTTCCATTTCATAGATTCTAGAAACCATTTCAGTGGTAATGCATGTGTCCAATCATTCCTGTGTTTTTTATAACACACACACACACACACACACACACACACACACACACACACACACACAGTGCCTTTCACTCCTTTTGTCTCTCTTTTATGTAGACTGATGTGAGGACATTGGACAAACTCATGTTATACAGGATGTTCTCTCCATGTTATAGTCCTGAACTCTGTCACATCATAAAGAACATTACAGAACAGACATATTAGGACCATTATTCATCCCATCACAAGCTCTGATTTCTTTTTCTGATAGTTAGCCCTATCATAAAATCTGTAATTGGTAACTATAGAAAGGTATGCACCTTAGATGTCCCTTTGTCCTAGCTATGATGTTGTATCATTCAGCAAGATGACACACTTCATATAGCTCTTATACTCAATGTGCAGTCTCTCTTTCTGGATGTGGGTTTGTTCTTGGTATTGGGTATTCATTTGTCTAATCAGATGCCCTCTATCACTCACAGCCTTATCACTCACATTCCTTTGAGAAATGGTTTCTTTCTGAACCTGGACCCAGACTGGCAGCCAGCAAGCCCTGGTGATCCTTCTGTCCTCTGTAACCAATAGCACAGTTGTTACAGACACCAGAACATGCCACACTTTTACAAGCTCACTTGCATATGTGCATAAACATGAAACACGTATGTAATAGAACAAATTAACGTTCCATTTCTTATACTAGAGGAGAGGTGCTGGGGATTTGAACTCATGTCCTCAAGTTTGCTCAACAAGTGTTCTCACCTGCTGAAACATCTCACCTTTTCATCAAAAGAGTACACTTTTAGAAGACCTAACTAAATAATGGCTTGAAGAAGAAAGTAATGTCTATGGAATGTCTTCTAGGCATACTGCTGGGTATTTCCTACTTGCTCTCTATGAATTAGAAATAACACAAGAAATATTTTAAATTCAATCGAGGCAGAAATGCATTTTAAGTGAATTATTTTGCTTATTCATAATGATGTATCAATTTTAAGAATTACTACCTTTGAACTTATTCTTCATTAACTACAATTTAGTGTTAAGTGGAAATGAAAATAGCCATTGCCATCATGAGCATTGCAATCACAGTTAGCAACAGCATTGTGTTAAAACATATTTTTGTCTCTGAAAATTAATACATGAACTTATTTGCTTAGAAGGAGAAAGGTTTAGAAGAAAATCTTCAGAAAGATCAAGAATAGAGCCATTCAAAGGAAGAGATGGGTTGTCTTCCAACATTCTGTAATCACAGTGCACAAGCGGTAGAGATGAACTACCATGAGCTGAAGCGGACATTAGAAGCCATCTTGTTAGCAACAGGGTTACCTCCTAACTTCATCACCCAGGAAATGGAAGGAATACTGCTTAATTCTGGTCTTTTATTATCTCCTTCAGGTAGCGCTGGCACCCCAGTGATGTTTAACAAAAATGGGGATGCTCCTGGGCGGTATGATATCTTCCAGTACCAGACAACAAACACCACCAACCCTGGTTATCGTCTCATTGGTCAGTGGACAGATGAACTTCAGCTCAACGTGAGTTCTGATTGTTCCTCTCTTTCCCTGGTATAATAATAATTGGGGTATTAATTTGGTCAAATAGATGTTTGTTTCCTGTTTATGTGTTTATGCACACAGAAAAGGAACTTGCAATTCATTCCAGGCTTCATGGAGAACTGATAACCATTCATCCACTAATACTACAATAATGATGGTAATGATGACAGAAATGGGTGCATTGGGTTTGGCTGAGGAGATGCATGCATGTGGAGATCAGATGACAAATTGTAGGACTCAACTCTCTCTTACTACCATGAGTTTCTGAGATCAAATTCAAGTCTTTAAGAGTGGCAGCAAATGCCTTTATCTGCTGAGCCATGTTGAGGACCTGGCATTGAGTTTGTATACTAGTCTTTAATTCTGTGAAACCCTTCATTGACTCTGACTCATATTTCTAATGAGTTACCTGGTAACAATTTTAAAGCTTCTTTGTGAAAGCTACTGTTACCTCTCTCTTTCTTTCTCACTTGATAGTAATAAAATTTTTGAATGATTTTGATGCCATTCTGTTTTAAATTTCTGCTTCCTAAATTACTGCCCTATAGTAACACCTTTATGTAGCCTTTCTATCTTTCAATAGAGTATGACCTTAACTGAGTAGCTACATACTTTTCAATGTCCCACACAAAGACAGAGCACATTCTCTCTTACTCCATCTTTATATCCTCTTTGGTCCTTGACTGGGTTGGCTGAGACACATGAAAGCTTGGGGTGGGGTGGGCTGTAAACAGGACCATTTGCTTCACTCAGTTTCTGACTCAGATATTGAATTTATTTAGAAATAGCTTTGAATGAATCCACAGAATTATATTTGGCTGAATGCATGAGTGTCCTGCAGTCCAGTCATGTTGACACATAAAGTTGATCATATAGTCACCATCCCAAATAATTCATTCTCTATCTCCTTAAAAGGGGAAAATTATGTCTGAGGCCTTCCCCAGTCTGTACCTCAGGGGGGTACTGTAGTAATTAATGAAATAGAGGCTGACACACCCAAGGTATGCCTCTTTTGGTGTCATGAGTAGCACAAATGTGATCATCCAGGAAGAGAGGTCAAAAGTGTGTAGGAAACTCACAGTCAGAAATAAAAATAAGAGACAACTTGAAGTGAAAATGTGGAGTGTGGAGGAGGAGGAGGAGGAGGAGGAGGAGGAGGAGGAGGAGGAGGAGGAGGAAGAAGAAGAAGAAGAAGAAGAAGAAGAAGAAGAAGAAGAAGAAGAAGAAGAAGAAGAAGAAGAAGAAGGCGGCTGCTGGATTTAGGAATTGGTGAAAGCACTGCTGGCCAGTTGTTTCATTCACACCTTGCCCTGTGCTGACTTGACTTACACTTGGCTGCTCTCCCTCCCTTGAGGACTGCCATTCAAATAGCAGGAATCTGGTGTCTAAAATGATGGAGCCAGTTAGCATATGCCAAGCATGACTAAGGACCAAAACCAGGGAAGCAGTTGAAATTATGCCAAATCCAAGACACACTAAACTTATATTCAAAAGCAGAAAAATAAAAGCAAAAGGGAAAAAGTGTCTCAGAAGGTAAATCCAGGATTTAGTGATAAAAGGCTAGAATCAAGTTTGTGATTACAGCATTTGGGAAATTGAGACCAGAGGCCAGACAGTCTGAGCCCAGCATGGGCTACAATAGTGAGATTCTTGTCTCAGAAACCTAAATAATAATAATAATAATAATAATAATAATAATAATAATAATAACAATAATCAGAATCAGAGTCAAAATCAGAATCAGAATCAGAATCAAAGCAGTGTGGCCTGCCTAACTGTCCTTTTTTGGTATCCCTGTGGTACAAATACAGTCATCCAAGATTAAAGACATATAGTTAAGACTTGGAGCATTTTGGCTTATGCAGAAATTATGATTATGCCTAAGAGAAGAAATTAAATTGGCTTATTAATGTTTCTCAGTATACACTTCAGCACCAATGTTAAGTTTCTAGCAGGTGTGACTTTTCCATGTACATAAGAATTCTCATCTGGCTCTTATTGACTAGAGAATAATCTGGGAATCCTTAACCAAGCCCATTTTGTTTTATTTGAATTCATCCCTCATAAGAATTGTCTGCAACTGGCCATTCAGAAAGTTGTTATTGTTTTGTTTCTTAGATATCCTTCCTATGATAGGTACCATGAGAGGCAGTAGGTAGGTGCACAGTGGAGATAAACAAATGAAACCTCATATCTCACACAACTGACCACCTAACATACAGATACAAGGCACACAATTGAACAAACATGCATGCAGAAATTACAATGTGTGGTTGAGAGATGATAGGAAACAGGATAGGGGAAATGGAAAGAGAGGGTCCAAGGAATGGGAATCCACTAATATGGAAAATATGGGTGGTGGCAGGCCAAAAGGCTTAGTCAGAGATAGTGAGCCACTAGAAAATAAGGGAGAAGTCCTAAGAGGTATGGGACTAACATGCAGTCACATTAATGCAGTTCCTTGCACACCATGGGAAAACTGCTTACTTTTATTTCTCAGATAATTTAAAGTCTACTTAAAATTAAGCAAAGATGCGACTACATAGAAACAAAATAAAGATTGTATTTTTAGTTTATTTTACAATTAAAAAAATAAACATCACTTTGCGATGCACGGAAGATAGCTGAGGGGACATAGCTAAGCCACCCTCAATCTTCACTGTTCATCGGAGCCATCTGGAGGCTCATTAAATCTAGAAAGTGGGGCCCATCCCCTGAGTTTGATGCATTAGATCTGAAGTTTATACAGAACCAAATGTTTGCCTTTCTAAAAAAGTCCACAGGGAGTGCTGATGGTCCTTTGAGAATCCTTGCCTGAAACCTTGCCTGAAAGCTCTATTTGACCATGGAAATGAAGCTGAGTGTGTGGTGGATGTGTATTACTTGAAGGGCTTCGTGGCTTCTGACAGTACTTTAGAAGAGACCAGATGCTAAGAGTGGGAGGAATGAAATCAAGAATTACAAGTATTTGGAATTTTTAAATATATGGGACTTCCCAGAACTGTAAGAGTGAGATGGGCATCAAGAAGGGTATGGAGGTACAGCCATACAAAAAAGTGCCCATTACCAATCTGTAAATGGCTTGAAAATCCCCTAGGAAAGAAATGGAGAACAAGAAGGACTCCCCCAGGCCTTGAATATCTCCTTGAAAATGAGACCATTCTTTTCTAGTATTCCATACAGAACCAAGTCTAAAATAGTATATCCAATATGCCTGGAGAACTGAGTGGACCACATGCTTGGGATATTTGTTTGACTCTGGGATAAAAATCAGAGATCTCTGACCTTGCATTAAATGAGCATTTTTTATTACATTTTATGACACTAATTGTAGTGTGCTAGGGTGCAAGTTGGTAACGCAAATCTCATATGGATGTCTTAGTTAACTCTTGGATTGCATGGGAAGTATAACAATGGATGACTGAGGCACACAGGAATGGCATTTTGACAGATGGTAGATTCAAATGACATGGCCACTGAGTTAAGTGGTCTGAATACGAGGTCACTGTGTGCAAACCTTTTATTGTTAAAGTGAATTTAATCATTTCAGGCAAGTGATAAAAATAAAAAGTAATTCTAGTACCCACACTGAACCTCACCCTGCACACATGGAGATTCACAGCTATGGTCCAGGTGTCCCATCTGGTGGCTAGTCTCCTGGGTAACATCATTTCCTCTGTGTTGTCCCTTTTGTGATGCCTCTTGTGATTCTTTTTTTTTTTTTAACTGCTAGAGTGGAATTTGAGCAAGCATTTCTGTTAGTTCACTTTCTTCTTTTCAGTGGAACAAAACAAAGCATTTGAAGTAATGGTTCTACTTCTCATTTACAAAGACTCAAGGGTGCTTTTTCAATCCCTAGCTACATCTTTTCTAACAAATGAAATTTTTAGGAGTACTTCCTCTGAGGTCAGTAATTGCAAATTAGTTTCTGAGCCAATGTAGTTTTCAGTTTTCAGCATCCCAGTGCTGCAGACCAGGCTGCCCAGCTTTCCAGGATGTGATCTTCCTGAATGTGGAAGCCTAGCAGTGTGCCATCTATTACAGAGCATCTCATGTGCCCGTCCTACCAGCATTGTAGATCCAAGACTTTATTTTCCTGTAGCTTAATAAAAGATGACTACGTGGAATGATGCTAGAGCATTTCTTCATGAACAACAACAAAATTCTGTGAAAGGGAATTAGGAACAAAGAGATTGTTTACTTGGCCATTTGAAAATTACTACAGAAATAAATTTGACTCAATTAGTCATGTTTCTATTGTACTGTTAAAAGATTACATGAAGTAACTGCAGAGGAAAGAAGGGACAAGTTCTGGGTCAGGCAATGACCAACCAATGAAGACGCTAAGATAAGCAGGTGTGGGTCTCTGTGTTCTGACAGCACAGACCATAATGAGGAGATTATAATATGCATAACACATTTTAGGACACATAACTATTGGCTTAAGGAAACCTATCAAATGATCAGTATCTTGAAGGGTCAGTAGTATTTTCTTAGAAAGAGATGAGAAAAAAAAATGCTTGGGAATGAGTAATGTAGTTATGTTTCAAAATTGAAGTAGACATCAGGAAAAAGAAAGAAATGGAATGTGTGTGCTTAAATCTTTTCTATGCCTATATTTGAAGCACTGTGTGGGCTATTTGTTATAGAAACAAAAGCAATTGTTTTTTGCTTCAATATATTCATTTAATAGGCATATGCATTCTGTAATGTTAAAAGTGGGGAGGAGATAACCAAGGGACCGCTGCCAACTCCATCCTGGAATCATGTTCTTCTGGTTCTTAAAAGTGATTTTCTTTTAAAATATCATCTTTACTTTATCTGGAATTAGTAGAAAATTCAGATATACCCAAACGGTTAATCATGCAAATAGCTGTAATTCAAATAACAGAACATTAAAATTTTGTTGTTGTTTTCTTTTTAAGATTTACTATTTTTTATTTTTTATATATGCATGAGTGTGAATACATGTACCAGAGAAGAAAAAAAAGAGGGTTAGATCTCCTGGAACTAGAGGCATCATAGACCATACTGGAATTAAGCCAGGGTGTTTTAGAAGAGCTATTCCCCCTCCTAACCACTGAGCAATCTCTTCAGCCACCTTTAATACTAGTCTTAATGGGCAAATTGCCAGAGATTTGATTCTCTTAGAGATGAGGCCAGGGGAATCTTGCTGAGCCTTGTGTAAATGATTCAAGTTATAATAAGGTTACCTGTTCTTGAGGACACCCTAAGGATAATGGGGTTTTCAGCTCTTTCTATAATTTCCATTGTGTTAAACTTACAATTAATACTTGGATATTCAAAACTCCAAGAATTGAATCCAAGTTGACGTCATGTTTTATGTGTGTTAATATGCTAAGCATTGTGATTTTTGTCAGTTAATATATAAATCCATGGAGAGTGAAGATAGAATGTTTTCCAGCACCCATTAGCTTCCATTTCTTGATAAATGGTTTCCAATTACCATGGCAGCAACAGATGCAACGTAAGTTAGACAGTGTGGTCATGGTAATGCTGAGGGACGTTTAGCCAAGGCTGTCCTCAGATAAACTGCTGCATGGCTACTGCCCTGTCTGGGTAGTCAACATGCTATTCCTATGGATAGCAAGTGAACATACCCTCAGGAGCTCAGGGACCTTGGGTTTGAGTCTACAATGTATAATTTCCAGGGAAGAGAAGCCAAAACTCAGAAGGAGAAACTAGATCTGTGTCTCACTGTTTGAGCCTCAGGAAGCCCTTCAACTGGAAGCTGTTTGAATGCTTTCTGGAGTCTTCTGTTATCATCACATTGGAAGAAGAATTCAAGTAAGATAGGATTCACCTGCAATCTTACCCACCATTGTAATCAACAAAGAAACAATAATCAGAGTGTAGCAAGAAACACCAGTAGCCCCAATACTTGAGGATGAAAGGCAGGGTATTTGGGAACTCTAGGCCAGACTGAGCTGCACTGGCAGATCCTGTTTTAAAATATGAAGGGTCTGGGTTAGTGATGTGGTACAGCTGGTAGAGGTACCTGCTTTCACTCTGGGGAGGTAATGAGGGAAACAGTTGATGTCAGGAGTTCAATCACTATACTCTGCAAAGTGGTAGGAGAGAACCAACTCCTGAGACTTGTCCTGTCCTCTACAAGCACTTTCATTGACACAGATCAGATGAATGAATGAATTGATTGATTAATCTTAAATTAATGGGATAGTTGTACCTTAATGATAATATTCTTCAGTAGTATGCTCAAGGCCATGGGGTCCATCACTAGAACTAAAGAAAAAGAAAAAACAAAAATAGAGCTGGACATAGGCTGAGAATGGAAAAGAAAAATAAAAGTCAAACACACTTTGTTGGGCAGAAGTTTTCATGGCACTAATTAAAAATTAATATCTAAAATTTTAATTTTGTTAAATACCAAATCTTTCACCTTCATTAGAATTTTAACTGTTGCAGACATTTAAAGACATGTGAATAGTTGATTTCCAAAGTTACTATTTATTAAAATTAGGCATCTCAAATCAATACTTCTATCTACCTATAAGACTACTAATCACCCTATTGTTTGAAAATTACAGCAGTATAATGTTTATTAAAAATCTAATCACCCTTAATTTATAATGTAATTGATTAACATAGGACAATAGCCATACTTATTCCAATATTGGCAGAAAGAAAAATATGGACATTATCAAAATATAGTACTTCAGGGGTGGAGAGATAGCTGAGCAGTTAACAGCATTTGTTTACTTGCAGAGGACCCAAGTTCAGTTCCCAGCACTAACGTCACGTGGCTGACAACCACCTGTAACTCCAGCTGCAGAGGATCCATCATCTTCTTCTGGTCTCCATAGTCACTGTACTCGGGTGTATATAGACATGAAAATTAAAAAAAAAAATCTCAAGAAAAATCTAGTACTTCTTCAGCCTCAGGTTGAAAACTAATTTAATGAACTCAGCTTGTTGCTTGTCATTGTTAATAGTTATTTCCTTTAACTTACAGTGTTATTTGTCAGTAATTAGGTCTGCAGTCTTTGGGGGTGTTGTATAACAGACTCTTCCTGGGTAGATACAATATAGAGGTCTACTCAGCCCACAAAGGGAATCTAGGACAGACCAAAGTAAGAGCTGCCCCAATGTCCAATTTATCAAAACTTTTCCAAGTTTTGTTCTCATGTACATGTGACATTTTGGTGACTTTCTGTTTAACACCTGAGGTTCATGAGCCTCCTCTTGCCTGTTGAAGGTGATAGTTCAATTTGGAGGGGTGATGCAATTCAGAGGAGCATGCCAGAAGGTAAACTGCTAGATGGATATGAGTCTCAGTTCTACTGATAGTAGCTTTAAATCATAATTACAGTCACTGAATTAAATACATGTAACATACTTGAAACATAGTAAATATTCAGCACTTCTTAGCCACTTTAGCAACAATAACAATAATAATGGAGCAGAGATAGTTCCTCACATGATCTATAATTCTTCAAAAGGTTAATTTCTGGTGCTAAACTAATGACTTTTCCTTATAATGCAGTATTTGTCTGAGTACTTAGCATATAGATATATCTAAGTAAATATGAAGTGAATGGGGAGATGAAAAACTATTGTTTTATATAAATTATGGAGCATGCTAATTTTAATTTAGCATCCCAGTGACAAGACTAACCCAAACTTCAACTCTAGCCAGGAATTCTGCATAATTCAGTTAAATGATTTAAGAACTTGATTTACAGCTGAGGAGATTGTGCACACCTTTAATCACAGCACTGGGGAGGCAAAATCAGATGGATCTGTGTTTAATTAGAGGCCAGCCTAGTCTACATAGCGAATTACAGTCCAGTCATGGCTACATCGTTAGCCATGTCTCTAAAGAAGAGGAGGTTGGTTTACCACATAGGTTTCCTAGTTTCTTCTAGGAGTTTCTGTAGACTACTTTGTGTCACAGAGATACACTGGTTTGGTCTTCAGATGATCAGAAAGAAAAGAAGCAAATGGAGAAAATAATTGGTTGGGGTTTTGCTCCCATTGATTTGTACTTCTGGAAACTTGCTGATGGCTGCTTGAGAACATGAGATGGGATTACTGCTCTTGAGACATCAGCTCAAGTGCAGAAGACATTGGGTACTTCTGCTTTCAGCAGAGTGCACTAATAAGGAAAAGATGGTACACCATTGTATCTCCTGTTTTCCCATCTTCCCTCTCATGCTGTTTAGAGGACAAATGAAGCTAGAAAGAATTGAGGGCTACAGAGATCTGTTCTATAATTAAGCCCCTGTCCAGTTGTGAGCTCTCTGAACCTCCACAAAGAGGCATGCTCTGAAAGGATGCCATTTAACTTGCCACCAGAGTAGCAGGAGATGCTTCCATTTGTCAGCATGTCTGATCTGAAATAATATAAAAGACGTTAACACATCCTAGTGTTAACTGCTCTGCATTTGTCAGCTAACCACATGTGAGAATCCAAACTGAACATAGCGGGCATGTCTAGACATCAATGACTTAGCGTTCTATTTAAAATCAGATGTATACATTCTTGGCTTCTCTGAAAGATTACCTCTGGCAATAATATGCCTTATTCCTTATTCCTTCACAGCCAAAGGTGGTTAGGTCAAAATCACAGCTTTTTGCTTTAGACAGGTTTGAGTTCTCTTATTACCATGGACCTTATCACTCTCTTCCACCTGTTACCCAGCTGACTATACTTACCTCCACAGAATCCCCATGATTCACACAAGCATACAGTTTCATTCACACAAAGTAGACTGTAAGTATAAAGTGCCTTATTTCTACTAGCTTGGCTTGAGCATATGCTTGACTTTTTATTTATAGCCTCAGGAAATTGGCTACCAGAAAATCAACAATAATTTATCAATAGAGTTAATGGCCCAAAACACCCATAAGTGGGTAATAATACTTTTTATAGAGGGTCAATAACTGCAGTACGTAAGAGAAAGATACCTTCACAGAAGACAGTAGCTTTGTTTGCAAACATCTTTGTGCCTGTTACAAAACATGTTGGAAATGAAAGAGACAGCTTTTTCCTTGATTTGTCAGCATCTCTTCTTGTAATCAATGGTGTATGGCTGGGCTCTTTCTATGTGTGTCAAGAAGATTAATAGTATTGGCAATTATAAATATGACTCCACAAACACGTGCATTACAGAAACTTGAACCCCCATAAATTCTTGTTTGCATGGTAGGCATTCAAGCAAATCACTTCATATTTATTAATACACTCTGGGCTCGGCAGGGAAATCGTTGTGTTTCATTCTATTTGCACTTTAGGCTCTGGCAAAGTATATGTGGAAAAAGAAAATAAAAGATGGGTTTAGAGAGCTCAGCTATTCTATCAGGAACTCATCCTAGTTATTGCCAATCCAAAACTGTAAAATGAATTAATACAAATTTATGTGCCCTCTCTCTGACTCTTCTGCCCCCAGAAAGCTCAAACTTGCAGAACGATCTTATTATTTTTTAATGTTAATGTATAGGAGTTATGTCCAAAGTGTTTGCAAATAACTAGGAGATAAGTATAAACTTGGATACCTACAAAAAGCCCTATCTGAGTCCCAGCCTTTATCCCAGTCTTTACCACTAAATGCTTAAGGAAACTGATGAATAGCATCCTTTCACTGTAGCCAAATACCTGAGCTAACCATCCTGTGAAATGAGAGGTTACTTGCCACATATTTGGGGTTTTGAACCCATAGTCCATAGGGCTTTTTCTTTGCAGTCATGGAGCTAGAGTTCCAGTATCTTTTTCTTCTCTTGCTGCAATGACCCAGAACCTCCTATCAGGATACACATCTTAATTCAGTTCAGCACAACTTAGTTATCTGGTGCTGGTTCAAACTTCTAGAGTCTGACACTGGGCAATTTACTTTAGACATATTTAAGACAAATTTAAGTATAAATTTGGGAAAAAAAGTTTCCTGGTAGCAATTATCTCAATTCCATGTGCACAATAAAGCTTAAGGCATGATTACATCAAACTCTTCGCAAAGTACGTATGACCTCTACCATGAAAATAAGTTCTTAAGGACCTAGGATCTGAAGTGGTCTCAGTGATATAGATAGCATATAGGTCACCAAGCTATAAAGTACATGTGACATCTCCTCTAAGGATGGCATCTTAGTTAGGGTTTCTATTGCTACAATGAAACACCATGACCAAAAGCAAGTTGGTGAGGAAAGGTTTATTTGGCTTACACTTCCATAACCCTGTAGTCTATCATTGAAGGAAGCAGGTCAAGAACTCAAACAGGACAGAAAACTGGAGGGCAGGAGCTGATGCAGAGGCCATGGAGGGGTAATGCTTACTGGCTTGATTCCATGGCTTTGCTCTGCCTGCTTCCTTATAGAACCAGTACCACCAGCCCAAAGATAACACCGGCTACCATGAACTCGCCCTCCCCCATCAATCACTAATTAAGAAAATACCTTACAGCTGGCTCTTATGGAAGCATTTTCTCAACTTAGGTTCCTTCTTTTCAGAGGACTCTAGCTTGTGTCAAGATGGCATAAAACTAGCCATGACAGATGGTTTCTATTGACTGAGAAACAATGTTCAAGATAAAGGTCTAGGGAGGAAGAATTTGGGGTAAATATTTTAGCTTGAGTGATTCAGATGCGATATGGCCCTACAGATAGCACAGATCACCAGGCTATTTACAACATCCATTCCCAACCATCTGTGTGTAAAACATATCTACACAAACCCTCTGTAGAAGAAACCAGCATGCATACTTAACCTTTCTGGTTTCTCTAGCACTATCTATGAGCAAGAGGACCTTGTGTCCACTGTATGACACCATCCATTTATGTTTTTAAACTAAAGTCATCTAACTACCTAGGATGGTCAGTTTGTAAATGAGTTAAGAATACTTCCCATGTTAAGAATTCATATGAGATTTTTGTTTATATTTCTTATATTTATTTCTTGTATCTACAATTAAAAAACAATCCAAGAAAAATAAGCTACACAACCCTGATGGTTTAAAATACCACAGATTCTGGAGCTCAAAAGATGTCTCACTGCTGAAGATCACTTGCTGCTTTTACAGAGGACCTAGATTTGTTCCCAGACTCCACATTGTAGTTCATACTGTGAATCACTCCATTTCCAGTAGATTTGCCATCTTCTGACTTTTATGGTACCTGGCAAGGGTGTGGTTAATGGACATGCATGCAGGCAAAACATTCCTACACATAAAATAAAAGTAAATGAAGCTTAAAATGCCACAGGTTCATTACCTTGAATTTCTAGAAGTCAATATTCTCACCAACATTGTCACTAGGCTAAAAGCCTTATGTCACCAAGATATCACTCCTTTTTCAGAGCTTTTAGGAGACTCTGTATAGATTCTTCACTTGGCTGAAATAATTCAGTTCCTTACAGTTCTGTCTCTGATGCTCTTGAGTCTCTGCTGGCAGCTATATCCATATTAGAGAAGCAGCATTGACACCTTGGATTATGACTCTTTCCTCTATCCCCAAAGCCAGCAAGGACAGGTCAGGTTCTTGAAAACATCCTGGTTCTCTTGCTTTATTGTCTTTCAGCACATTTCATGTTTTAAGAATGAATGTTTCAAGTATGTGTATGTGTATGTTTGTATATGTGGGACTGTGCATGTACAGACAGAGTTCTTGGGAGCCAGAAGAAGGCACTGGAACCCCAGAGGTTGAATTATAGGTGGTTGTAAGCTGCCTGATGTGTGTACTGGGAATGTAACTTGGGTCATCTGTAGGAACAATACATTCTTAACCACTGAGCAATCTTGTCAACCCCTATTGGCACATTTCTCCAACTCATCTTCCATCTCACACTTACATTTTGAAAGGTCTATGTGATGGAACAGGGGGACTGAGGTTTGTCTCTTTACTTTTAAGGTCTATACCTTCATTTCATTTACAAAGGCCCTCTTGTTGTGTAATATGGTATGTTTGAAGGTTTCAGAAACTGGAAAGTGGATGTCTTTGTAGACGATTGGGAGACATGGGATATTTTCACTCCAGTCATCCCTTACTATATTAAATAACTTTACTTTCCTGGGAAGTTTAGCTCATCCATATTTGATTTCCATTGTTCTTACTTACGGAGTTGTTATTGTTGTGGATGCAGATAAAAAATATGAATTTTTATTGGAAATTGAGTGATATCAAGTTGAGATATTTTCTTTTCCCATTGCTAGAATGTCTAGAAGAGGAAACACCCAGTGAAATAAAGAAACTGGATCTTCTTGACTTTAGGGCATATGTCTGGGAGTTTAGATTAACATGACCAAAAGTTAGTGAGTGAACTCACCACAGGAAACTTAGCTGAGCTCCAGGAGATAGTTCTGTTGATCTCCAACTTTTCTCAGCCTCCCTACGCAGGACATAACCCAGTGTCCCAACTGAATGGAACTCCCAGAGAGGTGAGATGTGAAGCCACAAAATATGATCAAAATAGAGAAGGTCCACTACTCTTTGGTTATAAAAATAAGAACTGATGTCACAGTTTATTACTGTGACCATTTGGTAGGATAGCATTATGTTCTCCATTAGGGCCTATGATCTCAGAGATATGGTCCTTGAGAGGGTGGCTACCCATGCTCCAATAGAGGATCAAACACTCATGCATATGCACTCAACTTCAAGTGGACTTGTTTACTTAGAAAAGAAATTAATAGAGCATGTAAAGTTGGGAAGAAAGAGGGTCAGCATAGAGGAGGGACAGGAATGAAGGGGAAGGGTGCATTTGAACAAAATTCATTGTATGCAACAATGAAATTCTCCAGTAATAAAAAATGGAAGCAACTGATGCTCTTCACTCTTCTTTCATGCCATTTTCTCTGATCCTATGATCTCCTCTTGTACAGTGTGATAATCGTGTGGTTATACTAAATTATATTTCCCAATCCACTTCAACCCAGTTAATGTTTCTGATGCCATTTAAGACCCCAGATTCTTGAGTAATTTTCTTTCATTGCATTCAAGTGCAAAAAAAATGAAGAAAAAAAGAATAATTAAAAAAAAAAGATGGACAAGTCCTTAAAATACTAAACATAGCTACATGGGAACCCCAACTCTTTGGACCCTAGGTAAGTGGTAAGCTAGAATGTTCTTTGGTCTAAGAAGAGCACTGAAGCTGCAGAACATGCTTGGGGTTTTGAATGCTAATATTTCCCTCCCTTTTGAAAGGCCCCTGCCCCAACAGCCAGGTTGATAAGGCAGAGGCATTTTCATTGCTCATTGCTTTGTGCATTTCGTTTGTGCTATGAATTCTTGAAAAGACCCGAGCTACACTCAGCCGGTTGTGGTGGCGCACGCCAGTTGGATTTGCTGAAGGAGGCAGAGGCAGGAGGATCCTGACTTTGAGGCCGGCCTAGGAGGCTTGCTAAGGAGAAGTTTCAGTCAGGGACCGAGCCACAAACGGTGGCAGCAAGACCATGGAGGCAAAAGCTGCTGCTCCGAATTGCTGGCTTCTTCTCATCATGTTGGTGACTACGGTGATGCTGCTACCTGCTTGTTCAGAGAAGAATTGCCAGGACCATCATGTTACAAGAAAGCATCGGCAAAGGTCAGTTTGGAAAAGTTTGGCAAGACAAATGGTGGGGAGAAATTGCTGTGAAGATTTTCTCTTCTAGGGAAGACCATTCATGGTTCCGAGAGACAGACATTTATGAGACTGTGATTGCTCCAAACCACAGAGGAGGCACAAAAAAAAAAAAAAAAAAAAAGGT
>CABHPR010152876.1:118137-141430 GCA_902168415.1 Peromyscus melanophrys
CAGAGATTTGTCCTGACTGTGGACCAGGCAGGAAAACTCTAGCTACAGTGTATTTTTGCAATGTCTCTTCTCAGTATTACAGCACATGAACCTACCTTAAAACACTCTACTCAATTCAATGTTTTCCTCTTTGAGTGAAACATAGGAACCTCAATTCTGTTTGGAACCTCTTAACTTAACCATTTTTTATTGTCATTCATTATCTTAGGTAGCAAACAGTACAACAATGTTATTGTCAATCCCAGCATGTGACTTATGAAACTTCCAAGGAAAATGTTAGACTGAGTGGGTGGTTTATCCCTGTGAGGCAGTTTTATAGAGCCTATAATTCTTCAAAATTGGCAATTATTATCTGTAAGCACCTGGAACCTGTGGTTGTCCTTCTGGTTTTCATTATTTCAATGAGGAATCTACCATAGGAAATACATCATTTCTCTCTGAGAGTTTCTGAGATGTATTTCTTTTTGTTTGTTTGTTTGTTTGTTTTCCATTTTCAAAAATTCAACTATGATGTTCATTTCTTTGGGTTAGTCCTTTGGAGAGGTAGCTGATTTTTTTCAGTGTATAGGCTGTGTCTTTCACCAAGTTTGGAAAGAATTCACCCATTATTTCTTCAAATACTCTTCAGTCTCATCCTCTTTCTCTTTTCTTTCTGGGAGTCTATTATATATATAGTACATCCCTTGCTATAACCAACCACACAGTTAATTCTGTTCATTTTATCCAAACAACTTCCTACTTTTTGTTCAAATTAGGTAAATCCTATTCATGATTCCTCAAGTTTATTCATCACACCCTCTGTTATCTGCAGTCTCCTCTTGAGCCCATCTAGTTTATTTGAGTTATTTTTGTAATTTCAATTGTATCATTTCCATTTGGTTCTCTTTATAACTTATTGTTTTCCTTTATAAGATTTTTTAAAATATTTTGTTCATTTGTTTCAAGAGAACCTATAGCTGATGACTGAATCATTTTAACAATGACCGCTTTAAACATTGGTCAGATGAACCCTAGATATGATTCAGAGTTGACGTCATTGACTGTCTTTCATTGCTTTCAGTTTTGTTTGCTTTGACGTTTTTTTTTTTATTGGCTGGTTGGTTATGTTTGTTTATTTGTTGGTTGGGAAAAAGTTCTAATTATGTATCACGGGTTGGTCTAGAACTCACCTTGTAGACTAAGATGGCCTTAAACTCACAGGGATTTGCCTGTCTCTGCCTCCTGGATGCTTACATGTTTGCTTTGATTCTTGGTGTGTTATATGAATGTTCACTCTAGAAATGTGTTCCCATACCACAGTCTTACACTTCTGCAGGATTTGGTTACGCTATTCAAGTGTAACAAGTGTGCTGATTTAAAAGAAAAATGTGCCCCAATGGCGAATGTGCTTAAGTACTTTATACCCAGTTGTTTCTGATATTTGGTGGGCTTGCTATAAAAAATACGTCACTGGGAATAGGCTTTGACAGTGAATGGCCTCACTTCATTTCTAGTTCATTCTCTCCCTTCCTTTCTGCTTCCTATGTGACAAATTGTAATCAACCCACTTCCTTCTCTAGTTGGCTGCTGTCAAGCCTTCCTCACCATTATGGACTCTACCTTTGGAAAAATTAGCCAAAATAAACTTGAACCTCTGAAAGTTGCTTTTGTGTTTTATCCTAGCAACAGAAAAGTGAATAGTACAGTGTTTGGAATCACATACCTTTTGCTGAATGTCATTTCAATAGCAGTTAAACTTTAAGAGTTTTTGAAGAGTTTCCATTAGCTTTGTTGATCAACCTTGAGTGCTATTTGGTCCCTAGTAGGGATACCTGGTTTCCCACACCAGGCTTCCATGTGTCTTGGTGGAGAACTACTGTATGGATTCTTTCTATTTGTCCCTCAATAGAATTTTTTTAAGTGGAGAAGGAAGAAAATAGGAAGGTTTTGGGGGCTGCAGCCACAATGAAGACCCTTGAGCCAGCATGCTTGCTGTTGCTGAGCCCCTCATTTACTTGCCTCAGTGTCTCTCTGATGGGGTGACGGGGCTAAGCTGTGGGATCAAAGATGTTTCAAGAATGATGCTCTTGTTGCAGATGAATCTCTGATGGGAAGTTGGCATTCCATCTTGTAGCATGAATCTTAAAAGTCTTATTAATAAAATCAAACCCGAGGCCAGTTATTGGGGTGAACACTGGAAGGTCAGAGAGACAGAATAAGCCACAGCTATCTCACCTCGCCGGATCCTCAGCTGGTCTTTTTCCTCAGACTGGATGCCCCAGCCATCATCCAGAATGGGTCTCAGCTGAACTGCTGCTAGAAGCCTGAAAGCTTAACCAGGCCAAATGCTTCTCCAGGGCAAATGCCTCTCCAGGGCAAATGCCTCTCCAGGGCAAATGCCTCTAGTTTCTGGTCCTCACGCCTTATATACCTTTCTGCTTTCTACCACCACTCCCTGGGATTGAAGGCTGGCTTTCTGGGATTAAAGGTGTGGGTCACCACGCCTGGCTGTTTCCCATGTGGCCTTGAACTCACAGAGATCCAGAGGGATTTCTGTCTCTGGAATGTTAGGATTAAAGGCGTATGCTACCACTGCCTAACCTCTGTTTCATATTGTGGCTGTCCTGTTCTCTGACCCCAGATAAATTTATTAGCATACACAATATTTTGGGGAACACAATACTACCACACCATCTCATCTCTGAATCTCCACATGTTAAGGGGATGCCTCTCATATCAGCAGAGTATGCTGCAGTAATTTTCAGTTTATAAAAGAAGTATGAATCTTCCATCTCATGAAATTTTCTTACATGCCCTTTTAAAGAAGAAAAGGAAACTTGGGTGTTTCCTGTGTCCAGGGATAATAATTACTTTTCTAGTCTCTTATCTTATGGTAAGAAACTTGAGGGTAGGATTGCTTGTTGGGGCTCATGGTTTGAGGTATGTCCATTTTGGTAGAGGAGACACAGTAGCAGTTATAACTTGAAGCTATGGGGCTAAGAACCTGAGGCTACTTGCTCACATTTCTGCACACTAGGAAACAGAACAAGAAAGTGGGTGCTCAGCTAGCTTTCTTTTTCCTTTTATATCCATTCTGAGACCTCATCTCATGGAATAGCCCTACTCATGTTCAGAACTTGTCCCGTATGCTTAATTCATTCTCTCTAGAAAGGCTCTAACTGTAGTGGGTAGCCATTCCAGCTTTGATCTGGAAGTTCCAACCCCCATTGAGGCTTCCGTAACTGTCACGCCTACAAGGCAGGGCCAAGAGAGGACTCTGAAGACCCAAGATCCAGATGTGCTGGCTTTGTTGGTTCCTGGACTCTGGATGCAGGAGGTAGACCGAGCAGAGTTCTCCAGAGAACACCTCCGGACTGCGCTACACCTTCCCAGACTCTGTAAACTATCCATTCACTTGTAAGTTACACCACAAAATAAACCTCCTTTTTAACTACGTGGAGTGGTCTTAATAATTTCACCAATATCTAACAGATTGGGTAAACCTCATTAATGCTGTAGGTGACTTTTAATGCAACCAGGGTGACAATAAAAGTCTACATCACAAATTGTATCAGTCATTGTGTCACTGAAGCTGATAAAAAACCTCAACTCTGGTGTCTAATAACATAATATAAATCAGTCTTTGAATCCTGTGTTTTAATCCTGTCTCTACCACCAATAAGCTATGAATTGGGTTAGTATCTGACTTCTCTTGGCCTCAGTTTTCTTGTGTTCATATTACACATACAAATGCCCACATTATATGTTGACTTTAAGAATTAAAGAGAACATATACAAATTTATAAGACATGGTGTAGTTTTGAAAGGCCATAGTAACAGTAAATGGTTTTGTGCCTTTTTCTTTCTGAAAGACTAATCCACTGAGAAGACTCAATAAGGAAATACGTTTCACTTAAAGACTTCTTATAATTGTTGGCCCTGAATTTTTGATGCGGTTCATCATTTAGATTCTTGTACCTATTCTTTTTTCTTCTCATGTACATTCTATACATTACTTAGAAACAAACACACACACACACACACACACACACACACACACACACACACACACAAATATTTTCTAAAATTTCCTACCAGTAACATTTTGTCTTTTCTTTAACCCATAGGTTTCTTTAACCCTGTTCGTTAAAAAAAAGAATGTGTGAAACCATTTTCATGAATTAAGGCTCTTGTGGCAGTGGCTTATAATGCCTTCTTTTTTTTTAACTTTGCTGTGAAATCTTAAAATATCAGTGCCTTGGTTTTTTTTTCCTACAATAGGAAAAATTATAGCATACTCTTCTAAGATTGATATTTAGAATTTAATAACCAAATATATGATATATGAAATGCTTGATAAAGTGCCTGAAGCATGTTAAGAATAATTATACATTGTGCTCATCTTGGTATGAAGTTAAATAAATCTTTGCTCATTGCTTTACAGTTGCCTTACAAGGAATTAGGTGAAGATGAAACTTGTAAATATCTCTGATTTAAATTTTGTATAGATAGTCGTATTGATACAAAGGTTATTCTAAAGGTAATGTATAAACTATAAAGTTACAAATTTTAAGGCTTAGTATACTTTTTTGATGAATTATCACATTTATATTCATATTTAAACTTAAAAGTATGTTCTAGATTTTATATTATCATGTTATTAGAAACTGCTCCAAAATATTTGCTATAATTAGTACAGAGACATACTTCAGTATTTTTTAAAATGTTACATAGCTTTTACCTGGGATGCCTTCTTTACCTTATGTCAGTTTGGCAGTATTTTAAAAGCCAGTTGTGCCAAAATCTGATATCCAACTTGAATATCAGCATTATTCTTATTTACAGTTGTCCTTAAGCAGTATCATTTTTCCTTATTATGGTCAATAGCTCTGTTTACTACTTTTGTTGTCATGAGAGTATGGGCTCTGAGGTCAGACTGCCTTGGTTCACACCCTGACTGCTATATCAAAGGTGAGCTAGAAATGGCATCGTGAGAACTTAATGATTCAGTAAAGGAAGAAGGTACTTTTATGGTGTGTGTGCCTTTCACCACACACTCAAATTTACAAAAGTATGAATCTGGAAGCTATTTGAGATAGAATCAATTTCAGTAGCTTTCTAATTTTTCTAACTAGCATTAGAAATCATTTTTCTTCCAATAAATATGCAAGAGAAATCACAATAGATGAAATAATTGTTAATGATTGGCATAGACCCACAAAGCAATAGAATCCACAAACCCATCCTTTTTGCTTATGCCAACTCTCCTTCCAGTGGAGTGGCCACCTTATTGTCTGGACATAATTGTTACAGTTTGGTTATCTACTGATGATGTTGAATCATGAACAAAGAGTGACAGAAACTGACAATGGACTTCATCTAATGGTTGACCAGGCTCTTCTTGGCAATTCTTGCCCAGATTCTGTCATGCCATTGTAGTCAGATGATAGTTAGGCCTCAGAGGTCTTGAAGACTTCATTGGTCCATGTCTGATCCATGTCTGGAAAAATCTGGAGTGTCCCAAGCATCAGTCACTTTCCATGTAGTATGAGTGAATCACTTTTCCAAATTGCGACCTCAAAAACACTGTACTTCTTATATGGTATGTGACCTCTCTCAATGACAGTGTCCTCTCTAAAACCAGTAGAAACCACAAGGTTTTCTGTCCCAGACTCCTGAAAAGCCTATAGCATTTTCTCCCTCCAAAGATCCTCCCATTTTTAAAGGAAACACTATAGATACTGCCTTGTGATACTCCATGAATTTGCAGTATTTTAAGGAACCACCAAGCCCTAGTGAAACAAATCTACTTGTCATGTAAAATGGTGACAACAGTGCTGGTCTCAGTAAAAGCTAATGTGTTAAGAGAATAATCACTAGTGAATGCTGCTTTTAATAATGTTACCTATTAATTCTCATAAAATCCTTTGAAGTAGGTCTGTATTTTCATTCAAGGAGATAGAGTCATAGAGACTGAGTGTGGCTGATGATGCTGAAGGTAAAGATGGAGTTATACATCAAAGCTCACATGTTGTCCCATTCTAAGCTCATGCTTCTGACCTGAGAGAGCTATGATCCAAGCATAGCCCAGAACACTACTTGTAAAGCAAATCCTAGACTCCATTCTTTCTAGTTTCTCTGCCCCACAGTGCCTACCCATCTCACATTCAAACATTCATTATTCCTTATGAGCCTTCTGCAAACCTGTCTTGACAAACCAGGTTAAGGTGTCACATGCAATTCACTGTGAAGCTTGTATGAGTTCTTGTCCCTTTGATTTCAAGTCTCCTTTGAAATGACCATCAATAAAATATTCTATTGCATCAAAACACAGTATTCATATTTCCTGCCATCTTTGGATTGAGAAGTAACTCATTTTTCATTGGAAATATATTGAAGATGCCATCCCCTTTAACTGTGATAAGAGGATAGAGTTGGCATATGCTTCTCTTTGCTAAACTTGAGAATCTCTTGCTGCCTTTATTTGGAATCCCAAATGCAGACAGTTTTCTTCACCTAGGTCTTCAGACAGAAGATCTTGAGGGAAACTTGAAGCTGGCTGGCTTATCCATCACCCACATTCCCCAAAGTTTCTCTATTCAGTGGCCTGAAATGAATGTCTCATGCTACTCAATGATATTGATTAAGGGTTCTGTTTGTTTTTGTTTTTATTTTCAACTTCTCTCTGAAAAATTTCTCTCCAAACTGTTACTATCTATCAGATTCTCACTTGCATCCACCACCCCTTAACTAAGCATGCTCTCTTTCTTTGCTGACTTGTGTCAGTCCATAAGACTGGTTTGAACAATGGACTTCTTAGTCAATGGACAGCCAGGCTGGAGCAGAAATGTAGGCTGGCTGAGGCTTACATGCTTTGCATTCACAATGAGACAAACAAAGACAATGACAAATATGGAACAGATTTGGGCCAGACTCTCGACTTAGAGTTCTTCCCCACTTCTCTATTCATATGCCATGTGCATGAGGCATTAGTGACTAGCATCACTTGTCCTGCAGGGTTTAGCTGTCCTTATCATTGTGCTGACGGTCATTTCTCAAAGGATTGGTATTAGAAAAACCTGCACTTCAGACAGTTAGTGAAAATACCTTAGTCTTACTTTGCTTCTTTGCTCAAAAGCATGGCTTTTGATGAATTATTCTAATTACCCTTCCAAGGGTTGTCTAGGAAACAGGACAGGGGAAACCCATGCAACATTTTTTTTCATAAAATTCATACATCCTGAGGAATTCTACAATTCATTAATAAAAAAGTTATCAAAACCACTCAGAGGCCAAACAAAAGTCATCCTTCACATCCCTCCATGATGTCTCTTACCCAGATACTCAGTGCTATGAGGACCAGCATAGGTCATGGCTCTTTCTTAGATCGTAAGGACCTCCTGTCCAAGGTCATAGAAACACTACCATTTCCAAGGGCTTACCTAATATAGGATATGTAATACATGTTCATTCTTTTGACTTGCAAAAGAAGTCTAAACAATTTGCATTTATGCTATTTGTCACATCTCTGTTATTCTCCTGTGTGTGTGCTTGTGTGTGCACGTGTGTGCCAGTGTTTGTAGATGAAAACATTTTTAATGACCCATGGTGGAGTGGATTCCACTTGATTGTACATTGCATGTACCTTCCCTATAGGGTGCTATGTGGTATACTAAAGATTGGTCTTTGTTAGAAGGGGTTGAAAATGTTGGCATGCTTGTCATTGTTTGCTAAAATCTCCAAAGTCAATTACTAATTATAAGAGCTTGTAACTTTAGGTACTTAGCTGATGAATTCAATTGAACTGTCAGCTTTTTTAGACTAGCCTGGAAATACAAAGAATCTCCAACCTAATTGCTTTAATTAATGAATGCGGAGATAAGACAACCCACAGAGAGAAATGCTGCAATCTCTCCAGTGTTAGTGCTACCCGTGGGAGCGGACTAACAGCAATCAGTTCTCTATGGATGAGCACTTGGAGTATCAGCTGATGCACTGTGGGATATAGACCATACGTCTGATGTGTGGGAATGTGGACTGTGACTGACATATCCCCAACTCAGAAAGGCTTTTAAATTGTTTTGGGAAGCAGGGTTCAAATGTATGAAAGAAGTTGAGAATCCATCTATTTTTAAGTGTATGTAAAAAGTAATTCCATGAAATTTTTATTCTGTGGTATTTTGAGGGCAGGATTGGCTCATGGAGACTGTATACTGATAAGTAGCTGAGAAGACAGATAAAAAGAGACTAAGCCCACCTAAGAGGTAAACTGCTTTCCTTAAAGTTAACAAATTCTTTCATACCACTTTGCTATTTATTCTTCCCTCCAGAATAGGATATTTGTTAGGTAAATGGGTGAATGCACAGATGGATAGATGATAGATTGGATGATAAATAGATAGAAGAATGAGTTTCAATACTGATGACTGGCCGCAAGGCCTCACACTTGCTTAGCAGCTTTCTAAGCCCTGGAATACACTAAAAGGCTTCTGTGTAGAATATCTTGCCCTATCTCTTAATACAGGTGCCTCCTTCCCTTCAGTTAAATCTGAGCTATGGTATAATTACCTCCCACTGTAACTCTAGATCACAGTATCCAAAGGGACCCACAAATCTTTTAGCACTTACCATCTTCCAATAAATAGTCTTTTAAAATTATATTTATTTTATTTTTACATCTATGAGTGTTTTAACTGTGTTCATGTAGGTATACCACATACATAAATGGTGCCTGTGGAGGCCAGAAGAGGTCATCTGATTTCTGGGAACTGGAGTCATGGATGGTTGTAAGCCTCTTATATAGGCTCTGGGAACCAAACCCGAATCCTCTGCAAGAGGAACAAGTGCTCATAACCACTGAGCCACCTCTCCAGCTTCATACCTTGACCATATATGGTTATCTCTTACAAGATGTGAGTTCCTATGAACAGAAACTCTACCTTTGTCCATTTGTGAACCATAGCCTTTCACAAGATGGTGGATATCTTAACACTTTAGTTTGAATATAATCTTTCTCAGGTATAAATCACTGTAAGTAACAAAAATTAGTCTGGTTAACTTCAGCAGAGGGAAGATGAATGGAATTTTCTCTTGTTAAGCTGTAAAACCCATTTGAGAACAAGGCAGGAAACAGCCCAAAGAGCTTGACAGCAAACACCTCAATAATGAGCTCCTAGCAGCCAGTGTCTGGTCAAGCTGCCGCTGCTGAGACAAGGAATGTTAAACGTCTGTCTTTGGACATTTACAAAATTATTTCCATATAGAGAGGAATAACCAGAAGGAAACAAATTATGTCCCAGGGGAGGAAACCCACAACATTCTGTGTTTTTCAGGGAAACTACGTCTAGAAAAATCACTTGCTGTGAGCCAAAGATTGGCCAGATTAAAGAGACTCTCATGGCTCTGATAAGGTGAGCAAGCTAAATGAAGCCAATTAACTTAGCAGCAGATAAAGGCTGAGGCTAAATCCAACCCTGATGCACAACAGCATTTAAGAACTAGCTGGTCTGCAATGACTTTAGATACTCAAGACCTAGTGAGAAGATCTTAGGTAATTAATTCACAGTGAATTACTGAGAAAACATAGATGGTGACCGGAGTGTTTACACTGCAGGTGTTTTCGTGTTTCAAATACTTTTTTAGCATCCATTCTCTTTGTAAAAATGTATACTGTCAGCTGTAGAGTTCAATTATATCTCAAACACAGTTGAATCCTTACTATCTTGTAATCTAGGTGAAGAGATATACTATTTCCCAGTAGCCTTTACTTCCTTAACATTGATTTTCATTCTTCTGATACCTAAACTCTGGTTGCTTTTCTCATGCAGAAGATTAAAACAAAGCAATGTTTTTGAAAAGTTATGTGTTAAAACCTCTAAACAGGCCATTTGTCATTGTCAGTCTGGGTAGGTTCCATAAAAGGAGCTGCTGAGGGCTGTCATTGCAGTGACCATATCAAATAGAGGATGTTTGCTAGCTTTGGATGATAAGATAGCCTGAGAAACAGAAATCAGGGCTGGTGAGATAGCACCTGACACCCAGCCTGATAATCTGATTCAGCCCCCAGGATCTATATGATGGAAGAACAGAACTGACTTACAAAAGTTGTCTTTGGACCTCCCCAGGTGCACCGAGGCACATGGTCACCCATGTATATACCCATTCAAACTATATATATATATATATATATATATATAGAGAGAGAGAGAGAGAGAGAGAGAGAGAGAGTAAAAATATTTTCAAAAATAATTATAAAGCAGATTTATATATAGTAATATGAGAAAATAGAAGTTAATATTAAAGTAATAAGTGGTAAATATAACAGTTGAGATTCTGGAGCCAAGAAACGTGTGTGTGTGTGTGTGTGTGTGTGTGTGTGTGTGTGTTTTCTTTAAATATTGCTTAGTCAAAGGACAAGCATTTAAAACATGACCTCTGGAGGATATTTTAGAACCCTACTATAATACTTGCAAAAGAAATAGGGAGAAATAAGAGATTCAGAATTTATAAAAAATCTTTTGAAGACCTGAATACTGGTATGATAAACTCAGTTCAAAGTTGTTTTCATTGGTTCCCTGTGTAGTTCCTGACTCTTGCTGTGAGTCCTGCACCTCTGCCTGAGGTGAGTATATTAGGTAACTCTGTCTATATAGGTGTGCCAAGGCTAAATGAAGCAGAACTTCAGGGCTCTATGTCCATTCATATTAGTGAGATCCAATCTATGCCCTGGTAAGCCCGGGATTTTGGCCATAACTCCCCAGGGGATAGGAATGTTCAGCCAAGTTAAGCAAGCCAGAAAATGACAGTCTTCAGGTCAACCTAGCAGCAATCTGTCTTTAGTAGCCCTTGAGAAAGGCTTGGTGGAGAATGCGGCCCAAATCCATTTCTTCCGAGGACATGATAAGTGAGGCCAGGCTGATATTGTTAGTTGGGAAGATTTTCTGTAGTATTAAGCAAGAGCTCTGAAGAAGTGCCTGTGGATTAAAGTAAAAGAGCATCAGAAAAGGGACAGGAAGCCACCAGGGAGGACTTTCCCTGTTGATACCCTTATTTTTCTTGCTTAATTGTGTGTTTTCTTGAAAAGTATAATTGCTAAAATAGCTACTTTATCTTATGGGATTCTATTCACTCCTAACACAAATAATGTGGGTAATTTGTGATGTTTCGTGTTTCCTTTTAGCTAGCAAAAAAAAAAAAAGTAAATTTTAAAGGCCTTCAACCAAAGCTCTTTTCTTTTTGGTGGTTCTAGGAGTTGAACCCATGCCCTTGCCTCACACTAGGCAAGCTCTTTACTTCTGAGTTATGTCCCCAGCCCCTTTGCTAACTCTTCATTTTGAGATGAGAACTCACTCACTTTCTCAGGCTGATCCTAAGTCACTCTTTCACGAGGTAGGCCCTTGTGATCCAAGCAGATCAGATGCAGGAATGATCAAGTCAAAGGCTCTGTGGGGTTGATGATCCTGGTGATAAATTTCCCTTAGATATGAGTATAATCGTTGCCCTTTAAAGTCTTTCTTTTTCCATGTCATATAACAGAACTGGACTCCAGTTGTGTGAGGCAAAATAAAAGAAGTGATTGGGAGAAGATAAGTTAGCTGAAATATACAAAGCACAGAGATTGGGTCAAACCTGTCTTGTCTGGGGAAGCCAGCATGCTGAGAATAGCTTTCATAGTCCCAACAGCTGAAGAAAAACAAAACAAAACAAAACAAAACAAAATGGATAAGATTATGTCTTAACTTATAAAAATCAAACACACACACACATTCATATTCCTGTTCCTGAATGCATATGCTTGTAGAGTTTCTGTAGCTGTGTTTGAACTGCCACAGTATAGAGGGATAATAACATTGGCATGTTAAGGTCAGAGGACTGCTAGAGGATGTCATTTCTCTTCACCATAATGATCTCTGGGACTGAACTCAGTTGTCAGGATTGGCAAGCAGACATATTTACACACTGAGCGACCTCACCAGCCCTGGCTTAGTTTTTATATTCCACAGAAAGAGATCCTGAGTGGCCTGGCTTAGATTTCTTTCCTGAACCTTGACTGTGAGATTCTGGGTGGAACGAAACTTGATTAATGTCCCCATCATGCAGAAAGTTACCAATAGGAACAGATGTCGGCTGGCCTGATCAGGGATGCCAAAATAATATCAGAGTGAAGGACTTGCTTCTTCCAAATTCAACAAAATCTGCTTGCCACCTGGTCACGTTCAGAGGCTTGCTGAACAGTGGTCGGTACACACCTGACATGGTGACCTTGTATCATTAAGATTGAGTGGATTCACCATTACAGACTGTGTTCACATTCATCAACAATGACACCTCTCATCTTCCCACAGTGTTGAGACCACTGTGATCATACCCAGACATGAGCCATCTCAAGCCACAGTGACAGTGCAAGATAGATATTCCACGAAGGGGTGTTATATGGTCTGTTATCATTTTGTAAATGATCTGTTAAAGAAGCTAAACTACAGAGTCCTGAGTGAGTTTGAAAATGTGTCCATGACTATCCAAAGAGGTCAAAGGACACAGAATAGGAAACAAGAGACACTTTCCATTACATTTGCAGGGTGTATCTGACTTTCATTTCCAAGTGATATTGTCTGAAATTATTTGTATGGGTGTGGTTGGAGTGGTGACTATTCACTGACTATGGAAAGGTCCAGGATAGGCAGTTTGTATAACAAAGAAAAGGTAATATCCAATGATTACTTAAAATAAATGAGACAACTGAGACATTGGTACATTACTTGCCAGGATGAAGGATCATGTTTCTCTGCAATAAATATGATTTCTGCATAGCCTATTCACAATAGGTCTAAGATGTGTGTGTGTGTGTGTGTGTGTGTGTGTGTGTGTGTGTGTGTGTGTGCAATGATGATTTTGATCATGATAATGATGACAGTGATGATAGTACAATAGTTGTTTTCCAAATTTCAGTCTTTTGAGGAAAGGGAAATACTTTAGGAGTCATTTGGTGGGCTGGAGAGATGGCTCAGTAGTTAAAAGTACTTGCTGTTCTTGCAGAGGACCTAGGTTCATTTTCCCTGCACTAACAATGGCCTACTCACAAATGCCTATAACTCCAGCTCCAAAGGTCAGAGGTTCTGATGTTCTCTTATGGCTTCTGAAGGCACCAGCATGCATGCTTATACATAACACACACACACACACACACACACACACACACACACACACACACGGGGAGCATACATATGTGGTGATACTGTGTTCCCCAATATATTGTGCACCCTAATAATCTTATCTGGGGTCAGAGAACAGAACAGCCACTAGATATAGAGGTCAGAAAATGGTGGCACACACACCTTTAATCCTAGCATTCCAGAGGCAGAAATCCCTCTGGATCTCTGTGAGTTCAAAGTCACACTGGAAACAGCCAGGCATGATGACACACGCCTTTAATCCCAGGAAGTGATAGCAGGAAGCAGAAAGGTATATAAGACATGGGGTCCAGGAATTAGAGCCTGGTTAAGCTTTTGGCTTTTAGCAGTAGTTCAGCTAAGATTCATTCCAGATGAGGACTCAGAGGCTTCCAGTCTGAGGAAACAGGATTGGCTGAGGAATTGGAGAGGTGAGGTTGGCTGTGGTTTGTTCTGTTTCTCTGATCTTTCAGCATTCACCCCAATACCTGGCTCCAGGTTTCATTTTATTAATAAGACCTTTTAAGAGTTGTGTTACATCAGGGGCACACACACAGAGAGAAAGATAGAGAAATAATTAAATGGAGGAAAGTCATTTGGGTGGAGTTGTAGATATGTAGGAATCTCATTTATCTTTTTTTTAATTTCTGATTTTCTTTTTTTTTTTTTTCAAGTTCAGGAGTAAGTTTGGGGAATTTGAGATTCTTCCATAAGTTTGTGAGTTATCTTTCTCCAAGTCTAGAATATAATGTAAAGTTAAGTTATTTGTGAAACTCTCCAAATTCATACTTAGAATAACCTTTTAACCAATCTAGAGCCAGTTGGGAGGGGACCCAAAAGCTGTTGGTTTGAAAAGGAGACGTTAGACATGAGCCCCACATTGGTGGAGAGGGTAGAAAAGAGATGTGGAGGGGAGGCATGTGACGTGTGACATGACCAGTCTGGATTCTGATGATATCCTTCTCCTTCACAGATACTCAATGCCATCTTTAAAACATCCATCAGCATGGTGAAGACAGGAATGCTAATTGAGTGTTTTTAGCATAATAGAAAATCAATTTTAATTGTCCCAAATGGAACTATTGTTTACAGTTACAGATGGCTGCCAGGCTGGACCTGGAAAAAAATAAATGAGTCTTGGGAGTAGGGAATTGCTTTCAATTCCTGGGAGTATTGCAAGGAAGGCTTTGGAGAATTCACTCTAAGAAGGTTGTAAGGCAGAAAACTGATTGCCTATAAAGGTTTTAAAATGGTGTTTTCCTCCAGGACTGTGCTGTAACTGGTATCATCAATTTCCACCTTGTCAACCCCAATCCTGGTGTTTCCATAGGAGGGTGGGTTACCAGAGTAGCTGCTGCCAGCAGGGTTTAAAATCACCAGCGACTCAGTCTCACTGCTTCTACCTGGTTCCTTGTTGCGTATTCTTTTTCTTCCTTGGACTTTTCTTCCAAAGAAAGCTTTCCTGTTATTGTTTCACTTTTCATAACTGTAGAGATTTGAGTATTGGGTTTATGTTCAATTAGCCTAAAATGCTCTTCTGGGCAATATTGCACTTTAGAAGAGCCAAGCCAAGCACTTCACTACTGACTGTGTGCCTTGAATGAGTGACTTAATTCATTTCCTTAGCTGTAAGGGCAGGCAAATCAACAGCTGCTACTAGACAAGTCTGGTATTAATCAGCTCATTGAAATCAAGCTTCTAGCAGAAGCCCTGCTGTGGAGCTCACCTCAAAGATGTCAGTAATCTTCTGTATTCCCTTCTTGCCTCCTTTAATGAGTAGTTGAAACACATCATACACAAAAATATGTAATTCTTCAAGTGAAACATGTCAGGGAGGAACAAAACTAAGAAACAGGAAGTGCAGGCTCACTCTAGGTAACTATCACTGTGCAATGCCTGAAGATGGTCCTGATGAGGACTCCTTGAATTCTTCAGATCGCAGGGGAATCAGAATCCCAATGTCTGCATCTTTCCTTGGCTTCCTAGTTCATTCTAATACAAATTCTGTATTAAGATTAAACAGATTAAATAACAGATTAAATTCTGTTTAAGAAGTTTGAACTAAGGAAAATGGTCAGTCCTGAATATTTTAGTTGTTGATAGACACATGTGGACCCTAAAACTCCTGTTTGGTGAGGCACTTATTTTGTGGCCAATGTACACTGGGTTGGGTGGCCATTAGCCAGCTCCAGTGGCGCTTCTTATTGTGTTTGATACAGAAATAATCACTTTCAGATGGTCCTTGATACTCTTGGGCCTGACTCTAGAATTTCCCTCTAAAAACTATAGGCTCTCTTTTGATGAATTGATCCTAAATCCCATCATATTGATAATCAAGTAGCCATCATACACGAGTACAATATTAAAGGAATAAGGAAAAATGCAAAATATATTGTATATTATCTCTTAAATCAGGCCTTTAAACTGTAGGAAAGTTAGCGTTTTGAGCTATTTACTTCTTAATGTAATGTGTTTTGGGAGCAGAGGAATTATCATGACATTGTAAAATGTTTAGTTTTTCATCATTCTTGGCTTTTATCCATTACGTATCAGTAGCACCTCTCAGCTGTAATAATCAAAACTGTCACCAGACATTGTCACTTATTCCCTAGGGAACAGAAATTATCCCACTGGGCACCAATTTTCTTGTTCTTTGCTGTAATTTTAAGGTATTAAATGGAAAATAAAGCTAAGACCAGTTTTTATGGCAGTGATAAAATACTTGAAATGATTGAAAAAGAGAATAAGTTAGTTTGGGCTCATTGTCTCATAGCCAAAGAGTTTATAGTCACTTGGCCCTGTCATCTGTGGGCAATGATGGCACAGTTCATCATAGTGGGACATAGACTTGGGGAGGCAACTTAATATGGTGTCCAGAAACCAAAGATGGAGGAAGGGTCTGGGGTCTCAGTATCCCCTTCAAGGGTACATTCCACTCACCCAACTTTCTCAAAACTTATAAACTAGGGGCCTTTGGGAGAGACACTGGGTTAAACAATTATAGAGCAACTAAGAAGTCAAAAGTTTCCAGTGTTTAATTAAGCCAACATAGAGAGGCTATCCCTTCAAAATCACGCAGCTTTACAAAGAAGTCAAGGAGCTCTCAGAGTACTGTGGAGCTGGGCTAGCCCATCTCTCTGAGGACTCCCTGGTTTTCTTACGTATGAAGTTTTACTGAACCAGAGTCGTATAGCTCCTACCCACCAAATAGGGGACAATGCCCTCCAGACAGTTGATGTAGAACTTAGATGGTGAATTCACCAATTAACAAAAAGAAATGGGACTATTAAAAGTACGCTCTCTCAAGCTGATATGAATGGCACTTACGATTACTGGGTCAATTGTGAGAGAAGGGTGATTAGACATTCATAGCAAGCATGTAGTGAGAACCAGGAATTTACAACCTGAACTGTTTGCAGTGAGCAAGTTGCCAAGCACTACAGGAGGTTTATCGGTGTTGTTCCAATAGAAGAAACTTCATTCCACATTCATGACAGGTACAATTGTGAAGACCTTGCCAGCCCTCTCCCTTCCAGAGTGGCATTCCTCCTGCACACAGCCTCCCTCCAGCACACTTCATCCTGTTACATATTCATTTCACATAGTGTAGCTGGGGCTGGCTTTCATACTTTCTCTCTTGGTGTTCTGGGCAGGAGATATGGCACAGGGGACTCCCAGCTAACCAGGACCACGTAAGTCGCCGGTGTCTCAATTCTTTTCTTATCAATGAAGCAGAATGGTTACGTCATTTTGAAACTTACTCTGTTCACTTTACATATGCAGAACTTGGCTGGTCTTTGCTTTATATATGGTTTGTAGTTATAGACACTGGGCAAGATGAATAAGAAATAAATGTTATTGGCATAAATAAATAGTTGAAGTACAACTGTTTTCCAAACAAACTCACATTTTAAAGCTTATATGAGCTGGGCTTTGGGATTTCCCAGAGACTATCCCAGATCTTTATAATGTTCTGGCTAAGTCAGACATTATTTCATACCCAGGTTTTAGCTGAAGTGGTGGACTCAAGGACAAAATGCTGACTTGCCAGAAGTGAGAGCCAAAGTTTGGACGAAGTTCTTATAGTTTTTTTATGATCTCCTGCATTGAGCCTCAAGAAAGTACAGCTGGAGTGTGATCTGCTCTTCAGCAGGAAGCCTGCAGTATTTCACTAGACAGAAAGACCTTGATGGAACTTAGAGGACCCTGACAATTCCAGCCAGGCTAAGGGAAGTTTGGCAAAGGCTGACTTTAGAGGCAGCTGGAAGTTAAAGCCTACTGAGGGTCCCCAAACAAAGTACTTCAGAAAGTATATTAGAGATTAGAGAGGGAGGGAGGTGGAGTTCACTTAGTAGAGTGCTTGCCTAGCATGAGCAAAGTGCTGGTTAGATCCTGAGCACCTCACAGTCCTCAGCTACGGTGTTGTGAGCCTGTAATGCCAACACGTGAAAGGTAGTGTCAGAAGGATCAAACGTTCAAGGAAGTCCTCAGCTATGCAGTGAATTTGAGGCCAGCCTAGGCTACATAAGATCCTGCCTCAAGAGAAGGAATGTATCAGAGAAGCTGCTTTCTCGTCTTCTGTGTGGCATGACCAAGGTGCTTTTGTCACCTCACTTCATTCCTGATGACAGCCTTTGAATGGAGGATAATTAGGTGTCCTTTCCTCTCTTCCAGGGAAAAGATCAAAGTTCCTTCTTCGTGACTTCACACCACTCTGCCAATCAACCATTTACTCATGCATATTAAAATGCTGAGAAAAATAACTTCCCCACTGCCTGGCTTTTTAAATTGTCAAAATTATACAGCTACAGCTGCCAGCCCTGGTTTCCTGCAGCTTATGTTTTGGCTAAAAGCCGATCAAACTCTGAGAAGCCAGGTGAATTTAAATCATGGCTGCCCAAAGAGAAATTTGAAAAATGGTTATCAGGAAATGGGAAATCAGTTCATATCATACCTCTAAATATAGGTTAATAAAATAAGTCCTTGATTTTCCTCCATTAAAAAATTAGTCATCTGATTAATGTTAAGGTTTAGATGACTATTTTTAACATTAGTCTTATATGGAAAAAATGTCTTAAAAGGCCTCATTCATAATTGTCACTCACATAATAATTTTGAGCACTTTTCCACCCATTAACCCATTTAATAAAATTCTCATAAGAACTATACTAAGGGGGCACCTTTAACCCACTTTTTCATTCAAGGAAACTGGGTGGCGAAATGTGGAAAGACTCACACAGATAATAGCTGAAGAGCTAAAAACCAACCAGGACCCTCCTAACTGGAGCTCAAAAGCTTCTCCTTCCACCGTGTCCTTCTGAATGTCATTTTCATCCACAACACAGGCTCTGTCTACAACATTTGCTGTCACTTAGGCTTCCTTAGCTTTCATGTTCAATTCAGACAACAAGTCCATTGATTTGCAATTTACTGGGGAAGTAAAAAACGGGGATCGAAATGGGGAGATGGCTCAGTGGGGAAAGCAAACATAAGGATCTGAGTTCAAATTCCCGGACCCTAGATAAAAGATACTTGTATAACATAGGCTTCAATCCTAGCGCTCTTAGAGGAAGATGGGAGACATTGACAGGAGGATCTATAGAAGTTTAAAGGCCTTCTAGACCCTGTGTCAATCAATGTGAAAAGATAACCAACACTTGAGTTTATCCTCTGACCTCCACATGCATGTACCATGGTATAAATGCACATGTATTCACACAGCAATGTGTGCACATGCACACACAGCACACACACACACACACACACACACACACACACACACACACACTATATATATATATATACACACACACTATATATATATATATACAAAATTAAAATAAATAAAATACAATTGATAATAAAAATAATGTCATAGATGTATCCACATGTCCATTGGAGGGTCACTTCCTTGATCCAGATATGAATGTACTGTTTCCTGTGTGAGGAGTGTCAGGCACCAGAGATCCACCTGTCACCCTACCCCCAGGATCAGTTGCCTTTATCAGAAAACAATATTGCTCTGAGACTTAGGGGTGCAGCACAGGAAAAATTTGTGTTTATCAGGAAGGAAAGAAGGACTTGGTGGAGATGGTTCATCTCTGTCCATCATGGTGCCAGGTAAAGGGGTGCAAAGGCTGAACAGGGGAACTATCTGAAGCCTGGTTTACTTACTTGACTGTAGCAGATGCTGGTACTCGGGTACTCAGATGCACCTCAGTGAGCTCATCTGTATGGTTGTGGTTAACTAAAGACAAGGATGACAGAAGCAAGACAGATAACTGGAAGCAATAGCCCTAAGAGCCAGCCTTAGAAGACAACATGACATCCTCCTTACCACAGTATGTTTGCCAGAACAAACCTCACCCCCCAACGCAGACCAAAGGAGAGATAATATGGATGGCAACTCTGAAAGGAGAGGAGCATTCTTCACATTGGAAGGAGAACATGTTGGAAATGACCATAGTTGGGACATAGTTGTAAGGCAGAATAGAAAATGGGGAATTGCGTTTGCATGGAAGAAAGTGTAGAAGAGGGAGAAGGCTCTGTCTGAGATCTGATCACCTTTTCTGCTGAAAAGCTGAAAGTTTAAGATACCTCTGGAAAAACCTTTAATTTCCATTGAGATAAAACATATTTTCAAAAGGACACTTTAAAGGACAGTAAGCAAGCTGTGCTCCCTTTGGGCCAGAACGATGTGTAACCCTGATTTTTAACACTCCCCTCTCCTTCCAAAATCTAATCAATACCCATCTGAAACCCACCTTACAATTTTGTTCTTAGAAGAAAATTATTCAGCCCCTTTGTAAGCTCCATTTTTAAGCAACACTAAAAGAGGGATGGGAAGGTCCTTAGCCACCTTTAGGGGTACAGCTTGAGCTTGTTCAAAATCATATATAATTGCATTGCAAAGAAACCACGTAGAGTAACAGAGAAGCCCATACCTATAGTTGAGTCTGTCCCATTCTTTACCTGAACACATCTCTGTCTCTAACCCCAGTGCTTAATGTATCGTTAAAAGTGTCTTTTACTAAGTGTCCATCATCCTCACTGCATATTGATTCACCCTGAAAGTCCCTTCTGCATGGAAGCCAGAATACTAGCTTCTCCTCAAAGGTGGACCCTAAATGGGAGGAACTTTTCAGATTACTGAAGGGCTTAGAGTGATGCACTTGTCCTCATCTCAGTGGCATTCGGATTATTTGTTCATCTGTATTTTTAAGAACCCTGAAGGAAAGGCAGACAGCAAAGTAGAATGTGGCAAGCTTCTGTCATACTCGTGTGTTTAAGAACCACTTAAGGCTAGCCGAGGATGTGAGTGTGGCTTAGACCTATTAATGGTCCATTTTGCCTTTATTTTGATTCTAACTTCTAGTCTTCCTTGTCTTCTCTGCTTTCCATAAATTCCCTTCTCTCTCTTTTTATTTATTTTTAAATGTTTTTTAATATGTGTGAGTGTTTTGCCTGTATTTATGTAAGGCAGAGGTATGCCTGGTGGCTTAGGAGGGCGGACGAGGCTGCAAATACCTTGGAACTGGAGTTACGGATAGTTGTTGCCTGTAGTTCTTCATTTAGGGGTGCGGCATTGAGACACTGCCCCACCTGCATTGGCATGTCAATCGGTTGTGTCAATTTTCAGTCTTCTTTCAGCAACTATATTGTCCAGGTTTCCTGGGTACAGCTTCCCTTCCCTAATTAGAAGGTACATTGTAAGAGCCAGAAGACCAGGAAGTTTGGGGTAAAATTGTATGTGTCTTCTATATAGGATATCCTAGAGGAGATGGCTCAGTGCTTAAAAATGATTACTGTTCTTCCAGGTCAACACCTTCAGGTTTGGATCCTAGAGCCAACATCAAGGGGCTCACTGCTGTCTGTAACTTCAGCTCCAATGAGTATGACACCTTCTAGCCTTTGTTAGAATGCACACATCTGTGGCATACACATTAAAAACTCACATATGTAACACATAAAAATATGTAGAAGTAAACAAAGTCTTAATAATAGAGCACCCTACTGCAGCTGAGAGTAGAATCTGAGTTGTAAAGTAGGAAGAGATTTCTGCTTCATGTTATTTTCTAATTTGCCAGTGGATCCTGTGGTCCCTAGCATAGGTAACTGAGTTGCACTGTCATCTGAATCCTTTATGACCTGAATGATCTGAATATACTCTATTAAAATCCTCCCCAAGTAGTGATAGCATCAGGGGTAATAGCAACAGAAGTGATAGCAGCTGGTAATATCATGTATGCACCAAACAGTGTCATCTTTTTCTTCTCCTTCTCCTTCTCCTTCTCCTTCTCCTTCTCCTTCTCCTTCTTCTTCTTTTGTTTGAGACAGGGTTTCTCTGTGTAGTTTTGGTGCCTGTCCTGGATCTCACTCTGAGATCCGCCTGGCTCTCCCTCCCAAATGCTGGGATTAAAGGCATCAAAGGAAGTCTATGAGCCATACTCAATGTGGTTGCAATTCTGAGGTGTTGACAATGAACAAAAACACTTGCCACAGAAATGTGAGAACCAGAATTCAGATCCCCAACACTCACTTAAATGCTGAGACAGGATGACTTTTAGCCTGTAATCCAGGCATGTGTGAGGTAATTCCAGGAACAAGCTGGCTAGCTAGACTAGGCGAATCAGTGAGCTCTAGGTTCACATAAGAGACCCTAACTCAAAATATAATGAAAAGAATAAATTGAGGAAGCACCTGACATCATCCTCTGGCCTCTGGGTACACACACAAGCTCTCTACTCCCCAGGCAAATACACAGGTACAAGTACATACACCCACACATATCATGATAGGCACACAAAGGAAATCTGAATGTTTGTGACTAGGTTCTGTAAAATTGAATTGCTAGGCGATTTCTTGAAAAATTCTTTTGCACCAAATTTTGCCTTTCATTCTTGGTATTCCATGTATAATGTAGACATTCCAGTAGACATATCCCAGCATGTGTCTACTGGCAGTCACAAGATAATTATTAAAATAACAAATAAATCTCTGGTATGAAACCTAGTTACTAAACTCAGTAGCATTTTCATTTGACATTTGCTGAAAAGATGTTTGAGGCAGCATGTGCAGCTCCATTTTCTGCTACTCCCTTTTATTTAATTTTTGATCATGATCTTCTGTGTTGTTTTAATCCTGATACACTGACAACCTAATAAAAAAGAGGTCAAAGCCTGCTTAACTCCAAAGGTCACTGCCTTATTGTAAGTCACATGACTAATCTTTGTCCACTTGCTGTGGCCAGGAACTGTTACTATGGCTGGTTTGACATAGACATGTGCATCTATCACCTGATGGGGTAGAGGGAGTCTAAAATTGACAGCTCATTCCAGGGATGGTAGGCCACAAACTATCCACATAATTAGTTCCTTAGACAAGAGTTGATTCAAACTCAAACATGGTAAGAATCACATTGCACGCATATTGCCATTTTTCCTTGTTTTATGGCTTACTTACATATTCCTCCTTTTGTCCTGAAACTTCATTTCCACCCAACTGTCTATGTCATGATGAGGTCCCTTAAAAACCTTTGCTTGTTACTCAAAGTTGACCCAGAATATCCTTGACTCTCCATCTTCAGTGCCCAACCATATTCTACCATGTCTCTGTTGCCCAGCCTTGTTCTCAGGATGTTTTGGTCTGGTGCAGTGAGAAAAATTATAGCTATTTTTCAAAGCCCTGAGGTAGCAAACAGCTCAACTACTGTCTTAGAAGCAGGAGACCAGTATATGCTAAGTCCTTGAATATCACTCTGTCATTAATTCATCTCTTGTCCATGGTCCCAAGGAGCAGGCTAGGCTCTCCAGCAAGCCTTTCAGGAGGCCTGGTGGTCTGGAATAGCCCCAATCCTGAAGGAAGAGCAAACTTTCCTGATTTCCTGAGTGTTTACTTAGTGATCGACTGTCATCTTCCACTCTGCCTTCTTGAAATCAATATCCAACCTAATGAAGTGAAAATGAAATCAATAGTTAATTCCCACAGGTAAGGGAGCCTGACATGGTGTATGCTCATCTGCCAGCTCCCCCTACTTCCACAGAGTAACAAGAGTTGTGTTGTCTCCCCTCTCGGCCAAACTTATACCTGCAATGATTCAATATGTTCCTAGTATGTGCTAGGTATTAGGCTGCAAGTTTTTAACA
>CABHPR010152877.1:0-26305 GCA_902168415.1 Peromyscus melanophrys
AAAAAAAAATCATCCTGAGTGAGATAACCCAGACCAAGAAAGACAAACATGTTATGTACTCACTCATAAGTAGATACAAAATATCCACTTTAGCTGTAAAATAAAGGATAACTATAATAGAGTCCACAGACCTAGAGAGACTAGATAATGAGGAGGGTTTAAGGGGGGACATATAGATATCCCTGGGAAATGGAAATAAAAAAGATTTCATGAGTGAATTGAGGGCAGGTGGGGATGGGAACATGAGAGATCGGGTTGGGTGCCATAGGGGAAGAGTACCAAAAGAGTCTACTGGAAAGGGGATGGATATATCACATAAAATCTGGCACAAGGAAATCTCCCAGGAATCTACAAGGATGACAGAGAACAGAGAGAAAAAGATGGAGAGAGACAGAGACAGAGACCAGAGAGAGGAAAGAAGTCACTGTGCCAGCAAGCATGTTCTCCACTATTTGTTTGGAGGTCAAATGATAACTCTAGTGAATTAGGTTCTCTCCTGCCCACTTGTGAGATCTTGGGATCAAACTCAGGTCATGAGAGCCTTTGTGCAATTACCTCTGCCTCCTAAGCCAGTTCTCACCCTTCCTAATGCTGCGACCCTTTAAAACAGTTCTCCTAGCCAAAACATTATTTTTGTTGCTACTTCATAACTGTAATTTTGATACTGTTATGGATCTTAAAGTAAATATCTTACATGCAAGACATTTGATATGTGACCCCGTGAAAGGGTTGTTAAACCTCCAAAAGGGTTGCAACCCACAGGTTGAGAGTCACTGTACTAAGCTAACTGACTGGCCACATAGCTTGAGGGTTTTAATAACACATGGGCTGCACAAATAGTCATAGGACATTCAAAGCCTGCCTTGTCTGTCTGCTGGTATTAGTATCACCAAGATAAGTAGACTGTCTGAATTTGTGAGTCTAGACACATAGTTAATGCTAGCAGAGTTTAAGATTTCTGAAATGAACAAAATTTTACATGATTTCTGAAAGAACACTAATAATTACTGAGGCAGGATAAAAAGACAGGAAGGGCCTCACTTTGGGGTCTTCTTAATACTTCCTATTGCCCGAGGGTCAAGGAAATTCCATACAACTGATAAAGCCAAAATTGCCTGCAGATATAATGTTCATTTTTCCCAAAGACATCACAAACCAGTATCTATGAAGAATAAATAAATTATACTTACTTACTCTGGGTCCCTATGTCAGCTTGAGCTTATTACGATCAATCTCTCATCCCATAGCCCAAACAATTTAACTCATAGAGCCACCTTCCAGTTCCATTTATAAAAGTGAATTGTTAAAGAAACACATAAACCACCTATATTTTTCTTTTCTTTTATTATTGTTTATTTTCGTATTGAAATTATTATATAATTACGTCACTCAACCTTCCCTTTCCTTCCTTCAAACCCTCCTGGATACCCTAACTTATTCTCTTTCAAATTAATAACCTCTTCTTTGACTATATGTTGTTAGATGAATATCTATGTGATCCTGAAATAATATACATACCACTAAAACCCAAAAGATTGAGGAAGCTATGTTTATATATTTATGCATATATGTGACAAAAAATTAAGAAAAAGAGCCCATAAATTTTAGATTGTGCAAGAGGAGACATGGGAGCCATATACATATGTAATTCCTGAGTAAGACCTGCTCAGTCTGTATAATGTTACTTGTACATGTATATTCCAGGGTTGACTATTGGTATTGAATAACCAATTGCTGTGCTCTTCTTTGGAGAAAGCTGTTTCTCCTGCTCTCAACATTCCTTAGTTGCCAGTAGTTCTTTATGTAGTATATAAGCCTCGCAGTCTATCCCTGTCCATTGCTGTTCTTGTTCTCTCTTTCAATTCTCGCCATTAAATCTAAATATTGACTATCTCAGTTTTGCTTAAGAAGCACCTCTATTTTGCTTTACTATGACTCATCCCAAAATTCCTTTGCATAGTAGTTCAGAGTTTGGCTTTACCTGAATGAAAATCCTGGGATCTCCTCAGACAATGAATGGCCCTTGAAGGGAATATAACTGTGAAACGTTGGTCTGATTATCTTAATTACCACTTTCCATTCAGCCTGCTCTTCTTGCTTGTGCTTCTTTCCCTTCCCTACTCTGTAATTTTCTAGCCTGGGATCCATCAAGTGTCAAATGAACTCATAAATCCCTTACAGTGAACACTATAAAGATATCCATATCTCATTCCTGGGTCATTTGGGGAAATGCATGACATGCTTAGAAGACATCACCACAAGCATGTATTTCTTATCTGTCATAAGCCACTTCCCTGCATTTGTTAAAATCAAGAGGACCATGCAAAACCTTGTTGAGATACATACCAGCTTAGTGTTCTGAATCAGGAAATTTTAAATCTAAAACATAACAGATTCTCAAACCTTTCTTTTTTATTTTATTTTTATCTCTATGTTTTTATTATTTAATTTATATTTTAAGATTATAATAAAATTATATCATTTCCCCTTCCTGTTCTTCCTCTTGAACCCTTCCATATACCCTTTCTTATGGATTTTGAAATCCATGAACTCTGTTTTTTTTAATTATTATTGCACACATATATGTATATATTCTGTCTTTGCTAAGTTGCTTTTGGTCATGGTGATAGTAACCCTAATTTAGACACCTCCCTTCCATTTCTTCCTTCTAATGTCTCCCATGTCTCCTCTTACACAATCTAAAATGTATGGGCCCTTTTTCTTAATTTTTGTCACATATATGCATAAGTATATAAACATAGCTTCCTCAATCTTTTGGGTTTTAGTGGTATGTATATTATTTCAAGATCACCACTTGGGTTTTAGTTAGCATGACTATTGCTGTGATGAAACACCATAATAAAAAGCAACGTAAGAAAGAAAGGGCTAATTTTACTTAATATTCCCCATCACTCTTTATTCTTGGAAAAAAAATCAAGACAGGAACTCAAACGGGTCCTGAATCAGGAGACAAGCTCATACAGGGTTCATGAAGGAGTGCTGCTTACTGTCGTGCTTGGCTTTACTTCTCTCAGAATCCAGGCCTACCAGGCAAAGGATGTCCCCACCCACAAAGACTGGGCCTTCCACATCAATCACTAATTAAGAAAATGCACAACCGGCTTGCCTATACCTAGATTTTACAGATGCATTTTCTCAGTTGAGGTTTTGTTTTTTTCTCCTCCCAGATGACTCTAGCTTGTGGCAAGTTTGACATAAAAACTAGTCAGCCCAATTGACCCATTTTTAAGGTGACGCATAAACACATCCCTTATTAAACATAACCTTTCCTTTCTTGTCATCCATAAGATCTCATATCAATATTTATGTTACAACAGAAAACATTAGAAACTTCAAAGTCCCATGGTCTTTAAAAATTCAAACATTTTCAAAGTTCATTCTCTTTAATAATCCAAAGTCTCTATAAAACTCCAAAATCTTTTTTAAAAGTTCCAGTCTCTGAATTCTGGGCTCCAGTAAAATAAAAAAAAGTAAGTTATATGCTTTCTCATTCCAAAAGGAAAATATCAGGGCATAGTGACTCAAAGCAAAACCAAATTCAAACTGTAAAAATCGTAGTGTCTAAAATCTAGGACTCATTCATGGTCTTCTGGGCTCCTCAAAAAAGTTAGCCACCATACACAAAGCTTGTCTCATAGGCTCAGGTGGCTCTGCTCCACAGCTGTTCTTCTTGGAGGTTGTCCTATGACACTGGGATCTCCTAAGTGTTGAGGTCTCCTGCTTTAACTGGGCTGTACTTTTCACCAATAGAATCTCCTGGTCTCTCTTTCTGGTACCAAGCATCCACTGCTCTCAGTGACCCCTGCATGCCTTCAAACCTGTACTGCAATAGTGGGGGAATGTCTTTCTGTATGCTGCGAATATGTGTTGCACTGATGGATTGATAAATAAAGTCGTTTGGCCTGTGGCAAGGCAGCTTAGAGGCAGGTGGGAAATTAAAAGAGAGAGACAGTAAGAAGACTGGGAGAGACACCAGCAAGTCGCCCAAGGAGCAACATGTAATGGAACACAGGTAAAGCCACGGAACATGTAGTGATACACAGATTAATAGTTATGGGCTTATTTAAGATATAAGAGCTAGCTAGCAAAAGGCTTGAGCCATGGCCATGAAGTTATAATTAATATAAGCCTCTGTGTGTTTACTTGGGGGACGCAAGTGGGAGGGATTTGTCCCTACTACCAGCAGGCCTGTCCACAGGAAATCTTCCAACTACACTGCAACACATAAACACTTGTAAATGAAAATTAGTGTTCTCTAACATAGCTTTACTGGATATACAGAGCATAGGATATCGCCTTAAGAGTGGTTTGTATGTCTAGTGAGACTGATAGAGACAGTTTCTTCATCAGGGATTGAGATTGTGTCCACTTCTGCTCTCAGCACGGGGACCCCATCAAGCCCAGACCTGTGAAGGCCCTGTGCATGCTACCACAATCTCTGTGAGTACATATGTCCACTGGTTCTGCTGTGTTTGGGAGGCCTTGTTTCCTTGGTGGTTTCATCTGCTATTTCTCAGATCCAGCTAACCAGCATCAATTATTTCAGCTCAGTCATGCTATTCTTTTCTTAATCAGGGCTGCTTCCCCAGCAACAGCTAACTGAAAAGACAATTATTTTATTATTTATTTATTTTTATTGAAAAATAGTTTAGTCTCTCATGCAATATATCCCAAATTACAGCTTTTCCCCCTTCCAGTCCTCCCAGGCCCATCCCCCTTCTCCCCTAGATCGACTTCCTTTCTGTTTCCCTTCAGAAAAGAACAGGCCTTCAAGAAACAACCACCACACATATACACACATACAAAAAAAAATACAACAAGTCAAAGCAAAAGCCCTCATATCTAGGCTAGACAATGTAACTCAGTAGAAAGAAAAGAGTTCCAAGAGCAGGCAAAAGAATTAGAGATACTTTTTGTTCTTTCACTGTGAGGAGTCCCAGGAGAACACCAAGGCAATCCATATAAAATATATGCAGATGACCTGGTGCAGAACCTTGTAGTCGAAATGCTTGCAATTTCAGTCTCCCTGAGCCCACGTGAGCCATGAGTAGTTGACTCTGTGGGTCGTGTTCTCCAGGTGAACTCCATCCTCTCTGACCCGACAATCCTTACCCATTCCTGAGGGATTTTCCTATTTTTACTCCTTAAATAGATTTATTTTGCTGTGTCACAACTGGAAAAGGAACCACAGGAAACCCACCATTGTGCAGCAAACATCCAACCTTCCATCATGTGACTGTTGGTGTATCACACAACTTTGTCAACCCAAACATAGCTAGGGTATTGTAAGCATTCAAGAATAAATGTGGTCAGTTTTATGGTTCAGGGCAGCAGCCACCCTGCTGGAAGCTTCACCCTCTCAGAATCAGCCTTCATAGTAGTCACTCTAACACAATTACACACACACACACACACACACACACACACACACACTCACACACACTCACACACACACACATACATACACACATATACACACACACAGAGTGCTGTTGGGCATGCTAGTGCATACCTATAATCCCATCACTTCAGGACATTGAAGTAAAAGGATTTTGAGGTTGATTCCACTCTTGTCTTGCAGTAAGACCACATCTAAAGAGAAAATGCTGATAGAGTTAATAAATGATACGTATTTGGAAGAGAAATCGGCCTAGACACATTACTTAGAAGTTTTACTAAACCTGGAAGATAACAATAACACTGGAAAGTATTAAAATTCAAGCAAAACAACAAAAATACTTTGTCCTCTGTGAATTCTTCATTATAATTTTATAACACACAGGTCTAAATATCCATCTTTATTTTAGTTATGTGACTTCTAACAACTATACACATTATTACTTAAAACAATGAATTAATGATGTGATACAATAAGGAAAATAGATTCAGTGCTCCTATAATGCTGGCCTCAGAGGCCTTCATTCTTATTTTAACTTCTTTATTTTGGGAAATTTCACATATATAAAAATATGAATGGGACAATAATGATAAATCTTAATGAAGCAACTATCCGTATTCATTAATTACCAACTTCTGGGAAATTTTGTTTTATATATGTTAACTCATTTTTTCAATACATCTCCATTTTTCAATTGAAAATTTTTTATATAATATATTCTGATCATTTCTTCCTCATTTCTCTACCCAAAAAACTCCAATGTCTGTGCCTTATTTTGTCTCTCACTTTAGAAAACACACAGGCAAATAAAATAAACAAATTGAAAAAAGAAAAAAGAGGCAAAAAACACAACATTCACAGAGAAACAAAACTTATAAAATCACAAAACTGGAAATCATAATATACAACCAAAAAAACAGTAAGATTTAAAAAAACACATATACAAAATAAGATGATAGAAAAAAATCTAAAAAATCACCTTTGAATTTGTTTGGTGTTCGCTATCTATTGATGGGCATGGGACCTGCCCTTAACAGGGGTTTGTATACCTAGGGAAATTCTGTTTAACAAAACTACTTTTTTCCTTTGCAAGTGCTTTCATTTGGTGATAGCTTCACAGTTAGTGACAGAAGATTGTGCCCATTTTCACCTCTCAACACTGGGAACCCATGTGCCTTGGAACTGTGCAGCTTCTGTGCATGGTACCAGAGCCTCTGTGAGTTCTTATGTGTGTCAGTCTTGTTGTGTCTTAAAAAAACAAAACAAAACAAACAAACAAACAAAAAACCACCATTTTCTTCTTGTCATCCACAATCTCTGGCTCTTACAATCTTTCTGCCTCCTCTTTTATATAATTACCTGAGCCCTGAGGTGAGGGGTATGCCACATATTCTTAATTCGAAATAGAAAAAGGCCCAAACAGAGTCTTTAAAATGCTCTCAAACTTCTCAATAAAACTTCGCAAACCAGGCCTCCATCGTCTGAATTGTTCTCAACATTGTTATCTTCCATGCTCCTACAGAATAGCCCAATGACATTCCATGACTTTCCTGGGTCAAAGTCCTTTCACAATTTTCCCAAAAATAATACGATCATGTTTTTCATAAGAATATCCCACAATCTTGGCATCAATTTCTGTCTTAGGGTACCACTATTGCTTTGATGAAACACCATGACAAAAAGCAACGTGGGAATAAAAGGATTATTTTGCTTACACTTTTATACAATGGTGATCATCTAGAGAAGTCAGTACAGGAATTCAAATAGGGCATGAATCTGGAGGAACGAGCTGTTGCAGAGGCCATGGAGGAGTGCTGCTTACTGGCTCACTCCTCGTGGCTTGGTCAGCCACCTATTTTATAGAACCCAGGACCACCAGGCAAAAAGGGTTCCCTACCCACAATGGGCTAGTGCCTCACCACCATCAATCACTAATTAAGAAAATGCTTAACAGGCTTGCCCATAACTAGATATTATGGAGACATTTTCTTTTTTTATTTTGTAATTTAATTTAATTTTACATATCAGCCACAGATTTCCCTGTACTTCCTCCTCCCACCCCCCACCTCGCTCTCCCCCCAACCCACCCCCCATTGCCATCTCCTCCAGGGCAAGGACTCCCCTGGGGATTCAGCTCAGCCTGGTCAATTCAGTCTAGGCAGGTCCAGTCCCCTCCTCCCTTCACCTAGGCTGAGCAAAGTATCCCAGCATAGGCCCCAGGCTCCAAACAGCCAGCTCATGTACTAAGGACAGGTCCCAGTCCCACTGCCTGGGGACCTCCCAAACAGTTCAAGCTAATCAACTGTCTCACTTATCCAGAGGGCCTGATCCAGTTGGGGGCTCCTCAGCTATTGGTTCATAGTTCATGTGTTTCCACTAGACTGGCTATTTGTCCCTGTGCTTTTTCCAATCATGGTCTCAATGATTCTCACTCATACAATCCCTCCTCTCTCTCGCTGAATGGACTCCTGGAGCTCCTCCTGGGGCCTGGCTGTGGATCTCTGCATCTGCTTCCATCAGTCATTGGATGAGAGTTCTAGCACAACTGCTAGGGTGTTTGGCCATCTGATAACCAGAGTAGGTCAGTTTGGGCTTTCTCTCTACCATTGCCAGTAGTCTATTGTGGAGGTATCTTTGTGGATTTCTGGGGACCTCTCTAGCACTTTGCTTCTTCCTATTCCCATGGGGTCTTCATGTATCATGGCCTCTTTTTCCTTGTTCTCCCTCTCTGTTCTTGATCCAGCTGGGATCTCCCATTCCCCTAAACTCTTTCCCTCGACCCTTGCCTTTCATTAACCCCCTTCACGACCAGTTTGCTCATGCAGATCTCATCCATTTCTCTGTCATTGGGTGATCCCTGTGTCCTTCTTGGGGTCCTCTTTTCTAGGTAGCCTCCCTGGAGTTGTGAGTAGCAGTCCAGTCATCTTTGTTTTACATCTAGTATCCACTTATGAGTGAGTACATAGAGACAAAATATTTTCTTAATTGAGGTTCTCCCTCTGATGACTCTAGCTTTTGTTAACTTGACATTAGAACCTAGGCAGCACAATTTGGAATTGACTAATCCATTATGGGGATAATACCTGGGAAAGATTATTTCTCTTGCTCTGAGCAATCCTTAATTGTCATTGATTTTTAGTCTAGAAAAGGTGCCATGATATTTACCCCTTCCATGTTAACATTTCTATTTTTATTGTACTTATTCAGGTCTTGTTAGGTAGACATATTGTTGGGATATTATAGAGGAAATTTCCATGACATTCTTAGGAGACACAATCTTACAATAACTTCCTATTTCCTCTGACACTTGGAATCTGTCTGTTCCCTGTTCTCTGATGGTACCTGTGCCTTAAGTACAGGAACTGTGTTGGTGACATATTTATTAGGGCTAGGCAAACAGATTTTTATTTTTTAATATGATATTTAAAGAATTTCATAACTGAGTACTGTGTTTAAATAATTTCCATCCCTTTTCTCCCTTTTAACTCCTCCCATCCTTCAACTTTCCCTCAAATTATTGTTACATCTATGTGTATACATTACTATTATATAACAATATGTAATGCATGTCCATCTATAAGTATTTATAAATATAGCCTGGTGTGTGTGTGTCATATGTATTAAACAAAAGCCCACTGTGTTGTTCTTATGTTTATGTGTTTTGGGCTTACTACTTGGTATTAGATAACTTGTTAATGGGTTCATTCCTAGAGATGACTGATTCTCCTTTTTTCAAGTCATTATTTGCCAGTAGCTCTTCCGCTAGGGATGAGACCTTATGAAATTTGCCCCATTTACATTACCATGTTAACTGGTGCTACTGTAGGGCAGATCTTGTCTAGGTGACCATATTTTTTGAGATGTCATGAATGCATCTCCTATATCATGTTTAGAAGACACTATTTAGCAGTAGATTCCTAATCCTGTGCCTGTTATAATCTCTCTCCAAACCCTCATCTGTGATGTTCCTTGAGCCTTAAGTATAAGAGTTCCATTGTCGTTATAGGAAATTAGGGTGACTACCACATCATCAATTCTTCTCTGTATTTTTACCAGTTGTGGATGTCTGTAATTGTCATCATATACTTCAAAAAGAAACTTCTTCCCTGAAGAATGAGAGCTACACTTATCTCTGGGTCTAAGAATAAGTATTTGGAATGCAGGTAGAAACTATACTGCTTTAGGAAAGTGTCAGTAGTGGGTTCTCTTCTAGGGTCCATGACCTCTATGTCATGGATCATTGGCTAGGTTTAAAGTATTGGATATGAATATTATCCTATTAAGCAAGACTAAAGTTCAATTAGAGGGCTATTATTTAACACTAAGACATAAATTCAGTACTGTATCCTTGAGGGTATCTTGTAAGGTTGGTCATTGCTGTGGTTTATAGGCTTACAGATGGTTTAGAGTGCTTTTCTCCTTTGTCAGTTTGCAGAATATCTTAAGATACCATTGTTAGTTATTTTGTGCTGTTACCCTGCAAGGAAATGTTCTGAAACATGACAGAATCCGCTAATAAGAGTTTATTGAGAGAAAAGAGACAGAGAGTGCCCGGGGCCCAGGGAGACACGTGTGCAGAGAGGGAAGAGGGAGGATCCGGGACATGGCAGCGGTTTTTAAAGGCGGGGCGTGTACAGGTCGACGTAGGTCACGTAGCCACCCAGCATGCTTGCTTAGTCATGTGACGTCACGGATCCTGGTCACGCAAGACGCCTTGAGCCGAAAATGGCTATCCTGATCTGGAACTGGCTAGGCAGAAGTGTCCACTGGGCATATGCAAACACGCCTGACCATGAGGGCGTGCTGTAAACCCTTCAACCATGACAGCTTGTCTAAAGTATATGCTATCTCCTCTATACTTAACAGACTTGCTAATTTTGTTTCAAATTGATTAATTTTGCAATTGTATTCTGTATTATAGTCAAGGATCAGGCTTGTTCAGTGTAGAAGGAAGCCCTCCTGTTACTGGTGGCAGTGTTGGGGTGAATCTTCCTTCCATCATCAACACTGTGACTAATCATACTAGTGTACCTTTACTGCTCAGCTTAAGCATAATTTCAGAACATCAGTAGTAGTTATTTGCTGGCAAATAACAGAAAGTATGCCTAAATTCTGAGAAAAACATATTTCATTTTTGTAAGCAAGTATAAAATATAAGGTCAAACATAAAGATTAGCAGAGTGGAAGGAAAATTCTGGGATGAGATAAAAAAGGTCAGAAGCTTTTTCTAGTGGATATGCATTCAAATATCAAGGTGATAAAAGAAAGACTATATTCTGAAAAGGAAAAAAAAAGCAGAAAAGCTTTGAGAATCACAAAAGAGTTGAACAGATAAACATTTAAAGAAACTGAGAGGTGATGCAGAAAATAAAAACTGATTCACAAGTAAAGCAGGGCTACAGGGAGAAGGGAAGCCTAAAGCTGCAGCCACAAAGTAACCTTGGACATAGTAGACAGCACAAGTGAAAGCCAACCGTGTGGCATACCAGCAGGCAAATCCCATAGTTCCTCAAGCCTTAGATGTAGTTTAGCAGGGTGAGGGAGATCTGATACTGACTCCTGCATTTTGAGCTATTGCTGAGGAAAATAAAAATCCATTGCACCAATGCCATATCTGAGAGTAATATTATCCTGTGCCATATTGTGAACAGTCATATAATTTAAGATAGAGATGCTCGTGAACCCAGAAAATGAAAAGCTATCACAGATCAGGAAACCTAACTATACCCTGCCCTGATGTTTGATTGAGAAAATTGCCCAAAATACAGTCATGTAGAGGTGTTGGGTTAGATGTGGGCCTGCTGAGATATTTAAGCAGAAGTGAGCTCCAACTGTGAAAGACGTTGTGGTAACTGGTCTCTCCCATCATGACTAGAAGCTAGACATGTTGCTTCTGTGTCACTGTGGAGGTTGGATAATCCCATACACATGGATGTCAGAATATATCCTCTGAAGTTATTTCTCTTTGCCATATGCAGTTTGCTGATTAGCAAGACTGAAAGTTCTGGACATAGTTTCAGAAGACTTCTCCATTTCTGTAAAACATTCTTTTCTCCAGAGGGATGATATATAGTTCTTTATTAAATGAATATGTCTATATAGTCAGGTAGAGTTACTGATTCTTCTGTTTACCTACCTCCAGTGCATAACTCAAGTCTTTACCTACTCTGATGCTTGAAAGAGATACTCCTTTGTCATGTGGTCATGTGTGGTTCTATTACTATAGAGCAGATCATTCTGCCAGATCCATGGGCTATAAGACATTTGGAGTCAACAGCAGCTTCTAGTATTCAAGGAAATCTACACAACAATAATTTACATACTGTGAATAAATCTATAAACAAACCTCATTCAGAAGACTTTGAAATGCATCGTTAAGAATAAAGGTAAATATGTAAGTGAAATTCCACTACAAAGTATAGAACACTAAACATTAGAGGAAGAAATGGAAGACAATATACCAAGGTAGAAATAATCTTCATGTTTGTTGAGTCTAATTAATATTGTAAAAAATAATAAATTATCAATAATGATCTATAAGTTCTATGCATCATGCATCAAAATCTCAATGAGATTTTTTCTAAAGTAAGAGAAAAGAACAATTCTAAAACTTACATGGAGAAACAACCATAATGAATAACAGAGCAATTCTGATAAAAAAATAATGCTGGAGTTATCACAAGACCTTATTTCACAACATTTGATTTCAAATTACACTACAAATCCATTAAAAAATGTGGCACAAAAGCAAACATATACATATATAGACCAATGGGAGAGAATGCAGAACTAAGAAATAAACCCTTGTAGTAGCTACAGTTACTCACCTTTTGACAAATTTTCAAAAACATTAACCTGAAAAAAAAGTGGCCAAAAGGTGATGTCAAAAATTAAATATTGATATGTATCAGCATAAAAGGAGATGCACATCCATCACACTATACATAATACCCCCCATAAATCAAATTCTCAATATTAAATCTTGAAGATTTGAAATTAATAGATGAAACCATAGTGAGCTTCAAAATACAGGCAGTAGAAACAACTAGTAAACATGTCTGCTACAGTCCTGGAAATGTCAGCAAGAATTACTAGGAACACATGAGACTGAACAACCTCTGCTCAGCAAAGGAAACAATTGCCCAAGTGGAGAGACAGTCTCCAGAATGGTAACAAATTTAATAAATTAGTTTTTTTTTCCAGGAGGGATTAATACCCTGAATACATAAAATCTATAACTGATGAAAAATAACAGAAAATAAATGTATGAAATTATAAAAATTCACAGAAAAGAAATTCATCAAACAATAAATAAGCCCTTAACAAATGAATAAGTAAAAGGTATATACAATATATTTTCTGGCTGTATTCCTGCTGAACTACTCCTGGCCTGGCTCCAGAGAATAGCACCTAGCCCTAATCCATCCTTTGTTTAACCTGTACCTTTTGTTTCTCTTATCACCCTATGTGAATCTTGTCTGAGAGTCTCCCAAGGATCAAAAGCCTATGCAAAACTTGGTTTAGGAAACCAGGAAAACCATGGTACCTGAGAAATCTAGGAATTTGCACTTGGCATTGTATCTTTGGGAGCTCTATTCAGGTTGTTTTGAGCATATGAAATCAACTGGATAAACTGTAAATAGAGAGAAAAAATAAAAATGCCCTGAGCAAAGGAAAAGTGCTTCAGTCCTTAGAGGCTGGACCCCCTGCAGCCAAGAAAGGCTATACTCATTCTTAAGGTGCCTTTGAGTCTTCTTTCCATGGATCCATGTGAACCCACACACCCATGCCACGACACTTCAAGATGATATGTATATTCATATATGTGAGTATACATACATATATTACATATATGGGTATATATAATATAGTATAATATAATATAAAATAATATAATATATATGAATGCTATTGAGAAAAGGAAGAAGCCATATAAAGGGGAACAACAGAGAGTAGGTTGGTGAGGAAATATCAAAGCACATTAAATGTATATGTGACTATAAAAATGAAATTTCTTTTGACATAGTTAGTATACTCTGATCAAAATGATTGTCTGGGAAAGTTCGATGACTCAGCAAATAAAAATATTTGATACCAATTCTACTGACCTGAAATTGATTCCTATGATCTACATAGTGTAAAAAGACAACCGATTCCTACAAATTTCCCTCTAACTTCCATTCTGCAAAGAAGAAATTTGGAATTGCAATGATTGGTTTATTAATCATAACAACACTTTAGTTTGGATGAGGACAACTTCCATTCAGCTATATATGTTGTCTAAACAAACTCTCTGTGTATCAAATTCTTGCTTTGTGCCATTAGAAATTTGATTAATCTCTCTGAATCTCATTACCCCCATCTCTAAAAACTGACATGGCTTTACTTATGCACACACAATAGAATCAAAATGGTGCTCCCCAAGGGTTAATATCTAGAAAAAAGTCAACTATCATTTTTCTCCAGCACAGATATAAACATACCCCAGAGTTACTTGTATATAGAATGTTCACATTATAATCCAACACCCCATTATGTATTGTTTCTGTGTCATTTGAGTATTGTTACCTGTTTATTGATTGGATTGATTGTAAACTAACTTGGCTGAACCTTGGAATGCATGATAAAACACATGGTAAGCTGAGTCTCAGCAAACCCATATAAGCACTTATTTGAAGAGATGCTAGCACAATTGGATGAGAAAGCTTCAAATAAATGTATACCACTTTCTCTTCTCCACAACTAATTAGTTCATAAATCCAGATTTTCATTATGTTAATCCTTTTTCTAACTGTTTCCTTTCATTGAGTTCCAGGTCTACCACTTTTTACTGCTGGTCACTATTAATGCTTTCCCATCCTAGCTTACTGCCTCTTCTCTATTTTCTTTCTGTTTTCAGTCCTGAACTATTAAACAGTTTGTCATCCCTGCTGCCACCACTGTGTATGTGGGTCATTCCCAAGTAGTTGAGATCACATGGATTTTTAAATAACCATGGACAGCTGGGCTTGCTAGTCTTTGTGGTTAGTCTTAATTTTCCTACCTTAGAAAATCAAGTATGTATATCTCTGTTAAGCTTCTGAACAATGGTCATTATATAGAAGAAAAGAAAGCTGCCTTTCTATGATGGCAATCCCTCACCCGTCTTCCATTAGAGTGAAATTCCACTCTGTGTAACAGAGTATAAGGCCTGTTTCCCAGGAACTTGAAAAACCAGATATTGACAAATTCACCCTAATTTTCCCTTGAATTTGAACTCATTTAGGTGAATCTAAACCATTTCCCCATTTACAGCATGAAGAAATCAAATACACAGGTATTACAGATGAGTCAGACAAACAGCAAAGATTCTAACACAGGAAGTATTTTTTAATTGTTATTTTTTTTTATGTTTATTTTTTATTAAGAAATTTTTTATTCATTTTATATACCAACCACAGATCCCCCTCTCATACCACCTCCTGCTTTCCCCCAGCCTCTTCCCCACCCCCACCCTCCCCCACCCCCCCCTCCATCAACCCATTACCCATCTCCTCCTCCAAAAGGGTAAGGGCTCCCATGGGAGTCAGCAACGCCCAGCACATTCAGCTGAGGCAGGTTCAAGCCCCTCCCCCTGTATCAAAGCTGTGTGAGATGTCCTATCATAGGTAGTGGGCTCCAAAAAGTCAGCTCATGCACCAGGAATGGATCCAGTCCCTACTGCTAGGGACTCCTTAAACACATCAAACTGCACAACTGTCTTGCTTACGCAGAGGATCTAGTTCAATCCCATGGAGGTTCCATAGTTGTTGGTCTAAAGTTTATGAATTCCCACTAGTTTGGTTTGGTTGCCTCTGTAGGTTTCCCCATCATGATCTTGATGCCCCTTGCTCATAGAATCCCTCATCTCTCTCTTTGACTGGACTCCTGGATCTTAGCCTGTTGATTGGCTGTGAATCTCTGCATCTGCTTCCATCAGTTCCTGGATGAAGGCTCTATGATGTCAGATAGTTATTTATCAACCTGATTACTGGGGTAAGCTGGTTCAGGTACTCTCTCCACTATTGCTAGTGGTCTACACTGGGGTCATCTTTGTGGATTCCTGAACTTCCCTAGCAACAGGTTTCTCCCTGTCACTTGAAGTCTCCCTCCCTCATGGTACCTCTTTCATTTCTCTCCCACTCCTTCCCTGTTCCAGCTCAATCATCCTGTTCTCTTATGTTCTCATCCCCCATCCCCTACCCCCTACTGCTCCCCTCACCCATAGTTTACTCATGGAGATCTCATCTATTTCTCCTTCCCAGGATGATCCATGTATCCCTCTTAGTGTCTTCCTTGTTAGCTAGCTTTCTGGAGCTATGGGTTGTAGTCTGGTTATCCTTTGCTCTACATCTTGTATCCACTTATGAGTGAGTACACACCATGTTTGTGTTAGTTTTATGCAGCTATTTACCATTAGAGAACAGTCACAGGCACCTGTGTCTCCTGGATGCTAAACTACAAAGGAAAACAGGTGCCTTGAGGTTTGTCTGAGATAAGGCTTATCTCAGATAAAAATTAAAAGCATGTTCCAAATCTCATTCTTTTACTCTTACTAACACTAACCAATGAAATTTTGATAGCATAGTACTAAACATTATAATATCATGGCTACCAGTTCAAGATTTTAAATTCCCTGTGGCTGCTTCTTAATATGTTTAAAAATTCTTCCGAGTTCCAGAGCCAGCTTGAATCCACGTGGACAGGTCTGATCCACTTCAGCAGCACCTTGTCAGATCCAAAAAGCCATAGAGCCCTAAGCAGTGGAAAGTGTTGGATGATTCCCAAAGCAGTTTAGGACAACCCACTACCTCAGGACATCTGGCTACCCCTAAAGCCTCCTTCCCTACTCCATAGAGTTAATGGATGCCCACCAATATAGCAGGAAGCAATTTCGGAAGACATGACACCTATATTCCCATTCACCTGCCATTTTTTATAATAAGCAAAGAGTGTGGTGAAATGTTGCTACATGACCATACATGCATTGTCTAGTAGCCAAGCAAGAGGCTTAGTCCACCCAGGGCCTTACATCCTATGTAATCTGCATGCTGTGTGGCAACGTAATTTGCATGCAGTGTAATCACATAATCTATGTGCATGTGTGGCATAGCTAGGTAAGCCCATATGTAAATGTGTAGGGGAATCCATAAAAACCAGGTCACAAACTCCTTGCCCCTCTTCTTCTTCCTCTCTCTCCTTGCTTGACCATTTCCATAGGCCTAAGCACATCTTTTCTTAAACTCTTAGAGTGGGCTTTGTTGTACCTCATGGCTTTTCTTGCATGGTAAACAGCTCTGCTTAATGAGTAACACAGTGCTGCATAATAATAACTGTTTGTTCTTCTGAGTCTCCTGAAACTAAGAAGTTTCTGTAAGGCAAAGGACGTGGTAAATAAGATAAAATGGCAGCCTAGAGAATGAGAAAAGATCTTCACCATTGCCACATCTGACAGAGGGCTGATCTCCAAAATATATAAAAAATTCAGGAAAGTAGACATCAAAATACCAAACAATCCAATTAAAAAATGGGCTACAGACCTAAACAGAGAATTCTTAACAGAAGAATCTCAAATGGCCAGAAGATATATAAGGAATTGCTCAACATCCTTAGTCATCAGGGAAATGTAAATCAAAACAACTCTGAGATACCATCTTACACCTGTCAGAATGGCTAAGATAAAAATCACTGAGGATAGCTTATGTTGGAGAGGATGTGGAGCAAGGGGAACACTCCTCCATTGTTGGTGGGAGTGCAAACTTGTATAGCCACTCTGGAAATCAGTATTGGCAATTTCTCAGAAAATGGGGAATCAATCTACTTCAAGATCCATCTATTCCACTCTTGGGCATATACCTAAGGAATGCTCATTCATACCACAAAGACACTTGCTCAATTATGTTCATAGCAGAATTATTCATAATAGCCAGAACCTGGAAATAACCAAGATGCCCTTCAACTGAAGAATGCAGTACATATACACAATGGAGTACTACTCAGCAGTAAAAGACAATGACATCATGAAATTTGCAGGCAAATGGATGGAACTAGAAAATATCCACAGGAAACATTTTTAAAGAGAGCATGAGGAAACTGACATTCATGGAGTCTATTATTGTTCACTCCTGAACTGCCGTCACCCCAAAAGCCTGAATTGATATGATGGTCTCAGAGTTATTTCCACAATTACATGAAAGCTGTTTACTATCTAAATAGGTTTATTTTTTCCTTTCTGATAATTTCAATAATTCTTCAAGGTTGTAACATTGCATATGAGTGATCATGTACAACATTAATAAAATTCAACCACAAACTATATATATATATATATATATATATAGATAATATATATCTTTTACTCTACTGTTACTTTTTCTTAAGGTATATGTTATTATTGGAATAAAATACAATAAGACTACTAGATTTTCTTCAAAATTTTCAGTACCATTTCTTTAGTTTTTCTATTTCATGAACTGCCCCACCCCCGTTTTCACATATGATGTCTTTTTGTGATCTGAGACCAAAGGCACATTGTACTTTTCTCTTATTGTTATGACTTCTCGCCTCCAGGCTGTATTGTTGCAACAAAGTTTTGGGAACATTTTTTTTTCCTCATTGCAGAATCTTCATACACCCGTTTTTGTATTAAGTAAATCTTAAATAGGAAAGATGATCATTATCAACAATCTGCATATGTTCTGTTATTTTCTCCAAAAAAAATTAAACAGTATATCTCTTAACACAAGTTTTGAAAACATCATATATTTCAGAATTCTATCATGTAGCTTAAAGGTTCTCTGAGTTTATTTGCCTGATCAAAGCAACAAACACTTTCCTCGGTGGATCTCCAAAGGAAGCACTCCTCTGTTGCTGTGTAGGGCATGCAGCTCATATTTGCAGTTTGTAACAGGAGCTACTTCTAGGGACTGCTCTCTAGAAGTTGATTTACTAGAAACCATATATAGAATCTTCCTCCAGGACTTGCTGCTGACACCACTTTTAAAATATAATTTTATCATATTCTAATATGATTTAGTTCATTAACTGGGAACCATGGGGGAGAAGAGATAAGACAGGTCTCCATTTTCTTTATGTCCTTCCTGCCACCCTTTCTCTCGGATTCTGGAACATTAAGGAGTGTGGCAGCCTGTTGTTCCAGATTCTCAGCATCTGTACTGATGCATATTACCCTTGGGGTGTACATTTTCTGTGGAGGAAATGGAAGGGCAGACAAGGAGGGTGCTTGCTCTATTTTAGCCTCTTGTTTACAGTGCCAGTGAGGGATAAAAAGGCTTGAGTGTCACTTTCATTTGAGCTTGATGTGTAAGGGCTGCTCTGCTGCTTTCTTAGCTGAGCTCCAGAGGAAATCATTTCCTCTCTTCATTGTCTTTCTCTCATTCTGTTGGCAGAATCAGAGAATAAATTCTAGATTTTTACATCGGTCTGCATGACCATAGATGATCTGATCATACTCTACTCCCTTAAATCATCTTATATTAATTAACTGTCTCTGGAAATGCCCAGTAATTGTCTGCCTAAATCACTGTATTGTTTGTTTTTTGGGATTGTTGGCTTTGTTGTTGTTGTTTTTTTGTTTATTTGGTTTGTTTTTGTTTTGTTTTGTTTGTTTTGTTTTTACATCTCAACCAAAGGTTCCCCTCCCTCCTTTCCCCCCAGTCCCTCCCCCTAACACCCCTCTTCCACCTCTGGTCTCTCCACCCATCACTCATCCTCCTCTGTTTCTCTTCAGGTACTGGCAGGCCTCTCATGGATATCAGCCAGCATTGGTATATCAAGCTGTAGTGAGACTAGGCATATCCTCTTCTATTAAGGCTAGATAAGGCAATCTGGTAGGAGGAATGGGTCCCAATCTCAGAACAGTGTTTACTGAACTTTATATGCTAGGGCATACTAGGTCTTTAGAGGACAAGAACAGTTGATGTATTGTTTCTTTATTTGAAGTGATTGTTCCTAATCCAGTGGAATTCTTCTTCCCCTGCCTCTTTTTTTCCTTACATCTTTGACTCCATCCTTTTCTTCACAGTTGTGTCCTCAATAGCCTGGGAAGTGTCTGCCAGTAAATATTTACTCATAAATATTTACTCCGTGAATATATTGAGTGAATAAATAATCAAAATGAGAAAAATATGTTGGATTGCTACACTATTTTCCAAATTGTTCCTTCAAGTGCATATTTTCACTTAGTCTGTATTTATGTCTCATCCTGTTGTTATACCCTGGTGTCTCAGTGTTGAAGAGTTATTGTGGTTCCTCCACATAGTCTTCAGAAACAATCACAATTTGACAAATACCCTCAGGTGACTTTGAGGCTACCATTGGCAACATGGAGGGATTGAGATGAACAGTTTTAGTTAATATTATCTAGACTACAGGAACCATTCGTAAGTTTATTAGATGAAGGTTACTGGAGATAATACTAAAGATTGGCTATGTCTCTTTAGATTATAATTTTATACAGAATTTTGTGTAGATGATATTATTTCATGTAGTCTTTGTTGAGGCTAAATGAGATCACACTTGAAAAATTAGAAATGAAAATCCCAAGCACATAATGAAAGCTAAGCTATTTTGTTTTTTCTGTGCAATTTTTTTTAAGTCAGATTAAAGAAAAGAGAAGTACTGGTTCAAAGGCAATGAACATATCATGACACCTAAAGTGTTGTTCAAAATGTATTTTACTGTAGTTTAAATTTGTTCTTGCATTAGAACCTCATAAGGTCCTGTGTCAAAAAAAAAAAAAATCCAATGCTAATCTCAGTCCAGCTCTCTTAGCATCATCCACTGAAGTGAACCTTTACCTGGAGAGCAGTGTCACTGGATTGAATCTAGCTACTAAGCTCTGGGATAAGAGATTTGCATTATTTCCAGGCCATTGTTTTTAAATGCTTGTGACTCTGCATTCATCTCTTTGCTCTTTCCTACTGGGATGATCCATAAGAAACTCTAGAGAAGTTGCTGTGATACAGATTACTCCTCACAACTGTGAGAAAACAGGTATCTCTGTGGCACAGACTGGATGTGATCAGGAAGTTAACTCAAATCATGATGATAAGTTCATTTATTGATTGGCTCAATATCCATCAATCCACAAGGCTTGTTATCTTGATTTAGCCATTTTAAAATGTATGGGTATTTTAACATATTTTTGAACATGTTAAATTCGTAGAATTTCTGGTCATCCAGGCAGTATCAGGTATGGGTTCATCTTGTGCATTGGGTCTTACGTCAAATCAGATATTACTTGTTTACTCCCACAAGTTTGGTGCTACAATTTTACTGGCATATCGTGTAGGCAGTACACCATTGTCAATCCAAGAGATTAAGGCTGTGTTAATGTCTACATTTCTCTTTTTGTAGCATTCAGAGTATTTTCCTGTATTGAAGATGCTAAAACATAAGGGTGAAGGGCTCTATGTAGGCACAGCTCAACTTCTCCATGTGGAAAGAGTTGTGTAGGTGTTATCTTCAGCAATGGACCTTGCCTTCAGTTTGTGGAGAACAACCTATAGCCATGGCAAGAGCTTGAGTAGTTTGGGTAGTTTGGAGATTCCCATGGAACCCTTTTGGTCAAAGACTCAATTAAAATCAATCCAATCCAAGGGCTGTTAGCACCATTTAGTAACTGGAGATGGCTAGTTGAAGCTCTGCCTCCTCATTATTTTGCAATATAAGTTAGATCTCCTTCATATATGTATATATTTTAGGAATCTCCTATTGTACTGTTTCCACACTACCCCCCAATGGCCCTTAATTTTAGCTGTCTCTTTCTGTATTATGTCCTTTGTTTCTATCTTCCATTCACCTCTGCACTTTATCCTCTAGTTCCAGACACCCATCCATCCATAACTATCTATTCTATTTTCCTTTCCTAAGGCAATGTAACTGTCCTATCCCACAGCCCCTTACTCTATACCTAACCTCTGTGGCTCTACATATTGTAGCTTGGTTATCATTGAATTAACAGCTTATATATCCACATATAAGCAAATACATACCATATTTTTTCTTTCTAGGGCTGGGTCACCTGACTCAGAATGATTTCTTTCGATTTCCATATATTTACCTGCAAATGTAATGATTTCATTTTTCAATGGCTAGATACTACTCCATTGTATAAATGTACCACATTTTCTATATCCATTCATTTACATATAAAAAGGCTACCGACTGCTGTGTGTTGATTTTGTATCCTACTACTTTTTTTTTTCTTAAAAATGTTTATCAGTTGTAGAAATTTTCTGGTCAGGTTTTTTAGGATCTTTTATATATAAAATCATATCATTCACAAATAAAAAGAGCTTGATTTCTTCCTTTCCTACTTGTATGCCCTTGTTTTCCATCAGTTGCCTTAGTGCTGTAGCTAAAATCTCAAGTACTATATTGAACAGGTATGGAGAGAGTTGACATTTTTGTCTTCTTCCTAATTTTAGGGCAAATGCTTTAAGTTTCTCATCATTTAGGATTATATTGACTGTGTTATGGTGATATTTTTCTTTTGTACCAAAATGTTAATTGTATATTAATAAATAAAGTTGCCTGGGGGTCAGAGCTATTAGCAAGCCATAGGAAAGCAGGGCAGTGGTGGTGTACGCTTGTGATCACAGCACTTGGTAGACAGAGCTAGGTAAGTCTCTGTGTGTTCAGGGATACAGTCAGCATTGGAGACACACGCCTTTAATCTCAATACCAACCATAGAACACCTGGAGGTCTATACAGACAGGTCGTGATGAGGCAGTCCTGTGGTTGGGTTTACAACCAATGAGAAGGCAGAACAGAGACTATATAAAGACTTTAACACAGGAAGTAGCGGCTCCTTCGGAGAGGTAGGATCACTGCAGGAGGAAGGGTAAGGTTTTAGCTCTTAGCTCTGACCTCTTGGCTTTCTTCTTTGCATTGGTTCTGTGTTTCTTATTTATAAGACGGTTGGTTACATCTACACTGTGTTCTTATGGTAAATTGTCTTTATTAAGATGAACTATGTTCTTGTATGTTCATTCTCTACAGGACTTTTATAAAGAAGTAATGTTTGGAATTTGCCGAAGATATTCTGCATCTAAAGAGGTGATCATGTGGTTTCTGTCTTTCAAACTGTTTATATGATAGATTATGTTTATTGATTTATGCATGCTGAATCAACCCTATACCTCTGGGATGAAGTCTACTGCTGTAGAATAATCCTGTCACACACTGTAAAGATTTGTTGCTCAAGTTGATTTAATAAAACGCTGATTGGTCAGTAGCCAGGCTGGAAGTATAGGCTGTATAGGAAGTACAGGGCAACCAAACTAAGAATACTGGAAAGAGGAAGAGCAGTGTCAGGAGTTGCCAGCCAGACACACAGGAAGCAAGATGAGAATGTCATACTGAGAAAAGGTGCCAAACCACATGGCCAAAGATAGATATGAATTATGGGTTAATTTAAGTGTAAGGATTAGTAACAAGCCTGACCTTATTGCCAAATATTTTATTTGGGAAGCAGCTCCTGGATATTTGAGAGATACTGGTGGGACAGAAACTTATGATGATATTTTATTTGGGTTGAAATGTGATTTTATTTGTATGTTAATAAATAAAGTTGTCTGGGGATCAGAGCTAATAGCAAGCCATTTAGCAGAATTCTGGCAGTGGTAGCACACGCCCTTAATCTGATCACACAGCAGGCAGAGGCTCTGTGTGTTCAAGGACACAGCCAGCACGTTGACACACACCTTTAATCTCAGTACCAACCATAGAGACCTTGAGGTCTGTATAGACAGGCAGTGATGAGAAAGTCATGTGATTGGGCTTAGAGCCAATGAGAAGGCAGAATAGAAAGGCAATAAAAAGACAGGACACAAGAAAAAGGTCTCTCTCTCAGGAGAAGGACAGCAGCGAGTGGTAAGATAAGGTAGTCTTAGCTCTTGGCTACTGCTCTGATCTCTGGGCTTTTAACTCTTTATTTGGCTCTGTGTTTCTTATTTAATAAGATCATTTAGAATTACATCTACAGAAACTTTTATGTACATATGGTGCCTGCTGTCAGGTATGGATCTACATAAGACTTGAGAAAGCTTAAAAAAGGTTATAATACACAAAAATGGAGCCAAAAGCAGCTTCATAGTTCATGTCTCTCATGTAGGCTGTGCCACAGCATGCAGCTTGAGTTGTAACATGGTGGAGTCCCAGAGTCTCACACAAGCCATGGTACAGAGCATGCAGTAGACTTAGGGCTTTTTTGTCTGCAGAGCATGCAGACAAAAAAAAGATTAGCAATACACAGTAAGAAAAGATTCAGGCAACAGGTCCTCTTAACAGGTCACAACATGTGTGTAGGCATGAAACAGAAAAGAGAAAGAATATATACAGTCTTAGATTAAAAATTTAGATTTAAAATAAAACAAAGTCCTTAAAAAGGGAAGTACAGTAATATAAAGGAAATAAGCCACATAAAAATGAAAAATACACAGAGAGTATATATTATGTTTATTATCGTGTTTTCTTTGGACTTTTTGACTGTTAATGAGCTAACTGCTGAGAGACATTAGATTATAAAAGCTGTTAAATTAGATATGTTACTTTGGGAAAGAGGTTCTGCTTTTATTTCTACAGAAAATGAGAGGCTATAGATTCATCTTGGGTTAAGAAAAATCAGATTTGATCAAGGAAGACCCCCTGAAATCCTAACTACAGACATGGAAAAATAAACCTAAAGTAACTATAAGACATATAACAAATATTTCACCTGCTCAAACATAAAACAAACAGTCATCTTTGGCTGGCTTACATACAATAACAGTTTATATTTGTGTTAATACATACATACATACTATATACATTATATATATATATATATATATATATATATATATATATATATATATATAAAACCTCTAAAAGTTTTTATATTTTCAGAATAAGGGGACCAGACACCAATAAAAATGGATGGTCCAGATGATCAAGTATTTCCATATGACTCTGTTACAATTTTCTCTGAGTTCTGCTTCCAAAACATCTTCAAGACTGCTGACTAAGATGATCCAGCCTCACAAAATACTACAGTCAGACAACAATTCTCCTAAATTTTCTTGGGGTCCTCCAAACATTACCATCACCCTCAATCAATAGGAAATAGTCTAGAGAACTATACCCATACTCCCAAAAATAAATTACGGATATTTGTCAATGTTTAGGGGGTTGGTTACAAGTTGTTAATGGTAACAGTCAGAAAAAAAAGCTGAACAAAGGAAATTATATTCCAGGATCCCATTGTAAAAAGAAAAGGAGGGATATAGAAATGATAGGATAAAATGGTAGATTATCGAAATCCAAAAAACAGCTGCTAATCTTACATATTTTACATTGGTATCGATTTTGGTTTCCTGATACAAATTTAAACTTAAAGTTATTATACTATATGTGTATTTCTACTCTTGTTTAATGTACTATATTTATACTGCTCATTTAAATATGTAACATAATGTATAATTTAAAAATACAAATTAATAGACATCTATAATAGTCAAACTTATAGTCGTGTTAGTTAGGATTTCTAGGTATACAAAGATATATTTCAATAAGATAGATAGTCTTCAAACCCTTCAAAGACCTATAGAATATGGTATTTAAAATATTTTAATAAACTAAAGCTTTTCATGACAGTGAGACACATCTGCTCCTGGCAGCACCAATGTACTTTAGAGAAGACGATGCGCATCAAAGAAACTAAATATGGAGTTTACTTTCTTTGAGGCAAAAGGTAGACACTGTGTGAGAAACTGCCCTTGCCTTGACTGCTCACAGTATGCTGTCCAAACTGGACAAACAGGACACAAAAGGAAGTGATTACAGAACTTTGCCAAGACAAGATGGGACAGTCCTTCAAAAATCCCACTTCACAGATAAGTCTGTCAGATATTATAGGCCTGTAGTCAGAAGATGGATGCCCCAACATTGCAGAGGAAACTTGGGTGTCTGTCCAGGTGGTCAGCTTTTTCTGATATGACTTACATTTTGTGGAAGTTCCTTGCTTGCACTTCCTGCTTATTCAGGTAATATTATTTTCCTTCCCAGGTCTTTGACCTGGGATTGAAGACTAGATAGTTACAGTTTTCCTAAGTTATAATAAAAGGTAAATTAGATATGAAACTTTGGATTCATCAAGATACGATAGATAATTAAATATTTTCTCTGATTTTGTCAAATATAAAGAGACTAGATATTGTAACTATAATTCTTGCTTGACAATTGTTGTATGCAATACTACTACATTAAAGTTAAAACCTTCCTTTTTTGATTAGACAGAAAGGGGAAATGCTGTGGAATAAGCCTCTTGTACACTGTAAAGACTTGCCACTCAATTGGTTTAATAAAATGCTGACTGGCCAGTAGTCAAGGAGAATAAGGCTGGGCAGGAAAGCCAAATTGAGATAAAGGGAGAAGAAGGGAGGAGTTTAGACAGTCATGAGCCAACGGGAGAATAAGTCAGACATACAAAATCGGACAGAGGTAAAGGTTGTGAGCCTTGGGGCAGTGCATGGATTAATAGAAATGGGTTAAGTCATAAGAGCTAGTCAATAATAAGCCTGAGCTAATGACTGAGCATTTGTAATTAATATAAGCCTCAATGTGGTAATTTGGGAAGTGGCCGCTAGGTGTAATTGTGTTATAGGACAGAAAGTTCTGCTTCTGTTTACAGTCTACTTGATTATGGTGGATGATTTCTTTCATGTATTCTTGGATTACTTGAATTGTGAGTAATCTTACTAAAAATATTAAAATGTTTTAATTATGTTTATGAATACATTTGTGTGTGTGTTTGTTTGTGTGTGTGTGTGTGTGTGTGTGTGTGTGTGTGTGTGTGTGTGTGT
>CABHPR010152877.1:26315-39969 GCA_902168415.1 Peromyscus melanophrys
TGTGTGTGTGTGTGTGTGTGTGTGTGTGTGTGTGTGTGTGTGTGTGTATTTCTGCCTGTCTATCTATCTGTGGTATATGAGGTATATGGGGTATATGGTATATAAGTGCAGGTAACAATGAAGACTAGAAGAGAGTTTCAAACACCTTACTTAGATCTGGAGTTGCAAATGGTTGAAAGTCACCCAATGTGGATGTTGTTAACCAAACCCAGGTCCTCTACAAGATTTGAACATGCTCTTAATCACAGTTCATTCTCAAAGGGCCCTGGGAATCTAATATACCTTTCATTACTCCCATGAATGTATGTGCACAGTTGGAAATAATTGCTGTATGACTTTTAGGAATGTAGAAAAAGAAAGACTTACTGAATTCTTTTTAATTTTTGGATATTTACCTGAAAAGTCTCCATATGGCTAAATTTGCAAGAAGAGAATTAACTGATCCAGAAAAGGAAAGAATTCAGGCTTCCTCAAGCCAATTAAAAAAGATACCTGATTGGTGAATAATGACTAAGTGTCTAAAGTACTTTCAGCTCCAGTGTGAGAACCAATGTCGTGATTCACAGAAATCATTCAAAGAACCAGATAAAATATACCAGACCTAAAACCTACACACAAATCATGTACACAGATTAAAAAGAGAAAAAAATTAATGAAGTAAGGAAGAAAGTAAAGTAAAGGAAAGGAAAGCTTATACTCTCTAGTTTTGCAACTGCATACTTAAAAAGTGAAAGTTATTAATAAGAAAAACTCACACTGGCATCATATCCTCCTTGGGTTCAGAGAGACTTTATTGTAAGCCAAATATGTTGGGAAGAGCTATAGTTGATGTTGGGATGCACATTAGACCCATTTATTTTTCTGCAGTGAAAATCTCAGTATTCCATTTGTACCTCTTCAATTACTTTGTAAGTCTTTGTCTCTGTGTGAGTGATTGAAATAGTATTTACACAGAACAAACTCTGTAGCTTCAGGATATATCATGTTCCTTCAATGTTGCTTTGTTTGTCTTTAGAAATAGCAGTAAGTCTGGATTTTCTCTTTGTAAGTATCTCCAAAACACTATTATTATAAAATCTAATCGAAAACAGTATGCATTAGTCGTCTTCACATAACTGTACCAAATACCTGGAATAAATAAGTGAAAAGTAAATGGCTAATTTTTTTCTTTTCTTTTTATTTTTATGTTTGTGAAAGTTTGACTCCATCATTGGCTGGTCCATAGTTCTTAGTCTGCTTCAGGGAAGCATGCCATGATAAGAAATGAAGTATATCAAGTCTCACTTTAATGCCCCAAATACAAAAAGCTGTATTCCACTTGTCCCCTTTAAGGGTACATATCAATCCTATAGGATGTCTCAGTAATGGCTCTGTTGTAAAGATTCCACCTCCTCTCATAGCATCAAGACGGGTCTTTCAGAGAGAAATAAGAACTATACCACTAATGTGAGAATGATCTTGAAAGGTATGGAACTTTGTGCAAGAAGAAAGACATGCCACCAGAAGTCTGATGTCCCAGATAAAAGCAAATATCAGAGTTTGATGAACTATTCAAAAAGACTGCATATCTCTTCTCTCTCTCTCTCTCTCTCTCTCTCTCTCTCTCTCTCTCTCTCTCTCTCTCTCTCTCTCTCTCTGCCTGTATGTCTGTCTGTCTGTCTGTCTCTCATTTCTATTTATGACAATTACTCTGGATGTTTGTTAAATGAAAGGAGTGAGGCACAAGGAAGTCCAACACTCCAACAAACAAAATTGCTCCACTTGCTGAAATTTGTAAATAGTTTTCTGTTTCCAGGCTGCTCTGTTCACTGCACTTAGTCTGGTTACACTCTACTGCTTGGATTCAGAGTGAAGATAGAAAAAAATATTTAAGAGTTGTAATTTAAAATGGGTATTTTTATTCTTTTGAAAATCGATATCTCCTTGATAAAGAAAGATAAATAGGTAAATTATTAATGAGTCTCCAGAGTAATATTTTATTATTCCATTATTCAGAAAGAATGAATTTAGGGTAGGTTGCATGATTACATCTTCAAATGCAAAAATTAACTCTAATAGTCATCTCAATAGGAGGGCTGCTAACTTCCTCAGCTCTAAGTCATAGCTGCCTGTAATTTTAACTTGGATTTCCATTATATTAAAAAAAATGCCGTGTATCCTTATTACTGAAAAGCAATTGAATTCCACAAATGGCAAAAATGTAAATAGGTAACATTAAGGAGAGCAAAATAAACCACTCAAATATTTCAAAGCTCATACACACTCTAAGAGAATTTTTCAAATTAATTTGCTACCCAGGAGCCCAATAAAACATACTACTTAGAACATAAAATGATAGTAAAAAGAATATACCTCTCTTTATGGTCAACACTGTCATTATGCAAAATATAAAGAGCCTTCAATAGTACATTACGGGAAGTGCTAATGCCTTACTCTGCTTACCGCATGACGTAGTTTGTCTGTGCCGCAGGAGGTCGTATATACATTTTATGGTTTTTGTTTTATAAGAAACCATTTGTATGCACTTGCTATTAAGGTTGTCAGAGAAAAAAATCTGTTGTAAAACATTCTCAAATTATCTATGAAGTTTATGCAGGCATTTTAAAAAGCATTGTTTATAAACCAGCAGTACTTTCTCTTAATGAATTCTATAGCTCGTGCATAGTCTGGATTGGCTCCATGAAGACATAACATTAAAATTTCAGTGAGATTCTGTTTCCATTGCTTTATTTATTTGCTTAAAATATTTTTATTTATTTTGTGATATACTGGGGATTGACCTAGGGCCATATGCTTGATAGGCAAGTGCTATACTACTAAACCTGTCTCCAGCTCTGTTTTTTTTAAATAAAGTACTGTGACTCACTTCACACCAATGATAGAATTCAATTTACCCATTTGCTTTCTTAAACTAATATATACACTGTTATTGACTATAAATATCATATATATTATTGTTTTTAGTAGTGTGTGTGTGTGTGTGTGTGTGTGTGTGTGTGTGTGTGTGTGTTATGTACATGAATCAATCAGTTCTTCCCTTCCATGCTTACATGGGCTCAGGTCACCTGGCTTGTGTAATAAGCACCATTTCCTGATTAGCCATCTCTTTGGTCATATTAACAATATCTTAAACTACCCCACATTAAAGGAAATTATTGTTTTTTAAGCATTTGCTATTATATTTGTTCAGTGCAATTTCTTTAAGAAAAATTTACAACCAGATATAATATATAAATCTCTATGAAGATCATTGAAAATAATCTTTGTATATCTCATAAATCATAATTAAATTAAATAATGATCACAATAGTTTCCTCTGAATGCCAATAATTCTGCATTCTTGTAATATAAAGTCTGTGAAACCTTATCCACTCTTGAGCCTTTTACTTGAAAAAAATTTATACAACCCTGGTATAAGAGTATATAAATAAGTACAGAAATAAAACATTTACTGATAATAAAGAATTTAAAATGACCTGCGAAGATGGCCTAACACTTTAGATTACTACTGTTCTTGCAGAATCAATATCAGTTGGCTTACAACGGCCTGCAATTACAGTTACAGGGTAAGTGACATCTATGTACTATGAGCACACCTGCATGCACATGTATATAAACACATGCAGGCACACACACACACACATACACTAACTAAATGCATTTTAAAATTAGCATCAAAGGCAGTAACAAATTTTCATATTGAGGTAATGTCAATGCTTACTTTTAAATGGATAAATATTTGGCACTAAATACACTGAGCACCATTTTTTATATATATATATAATATATATATATAATATTTCTCAGTGGTTCAGTGGTGAGAATGCTGTCTTGTATAAATATACACTACAAAAATAGTAGAGTATATTTATGGTCAATTTAAATTTTCTATCCTAATCACAAGGAAAATCCATTTACTGACTTTTTTAAATGAAATCCCAAAGAGCAATTCAAACAGTAAATTAAAAAAGAGAAAAATAAAACAAACAAAATCCTCACATATCAAAATTAAGTTACACTAAATTTGACAATTATATGCTGCAGAGGTATGATGGCTGAAAATATTCAAGTTTTTGCTTTCTTTCTTCTTTCTTTTTCTTTTTCTTTTTCTTTAAACCATTGTGTTTCTGTCAGAGCATCCTGCATGTAGTATAAGCACTGTGATCTTCTGAAACCATTCATTAGTTGCAGGCTGTGAACATATGCAGGTACAAACTGCACATGGCTGCAGTGAAGTCACATAACCCAACACTGGCAAACCTTACTAGGACTACTTCCTGTTTATTATACATTCAGGTTCCATAATTATGCATTCAGGTTCATTATGCAGGTTGTTTTCTCTCCAAGGTGGTGGTAGTAGTGATAATGAGGTTTTGATGTCTGTCTGTTTGTTTGTTTTTATTCTTCTCTCACACAATAAGGTGTGACTGCAGCCTCTCCTCCCTCTATATCTCCTGGTGTCACCCCTTCATCTCCACTCTCTACCAGATCCACTACCCCTCCATTTCCACTCAGAAAAGAGCAGGCACCCCAGGGATATTAACCTAACACAGCATAAGAAGATGAAATAAAGCTAGGCACAACCTCTCATATCAATGCTAGACATGGAAAGCCAGTTGGAGTAAAAGGGTCCCAAGAGCAAGCAAAAGAGTAAGAGACACTCTTACTCCAAGCTAAACAACCATAGCATGTATGCAGAGGATCTAGCACAGACCTATGCAGGCTCTGAGATTGCCACATCAGTATTTGTGAGCCTCTTTAAGCGCTGCTTAGTTGATTCTTTGGGCCTTGCTCTCCTGGTGGCTTTCCTGGTATCCTTGACCCCTCTGGCTCCTACAATCCTTCCTCCTCCTCTTCAGCAGGGTTCCCAGAGCTCTTTCTAATGTTTGTCCATGGGTATTTGCTTGCTTTTTGTCATTGTGCATTCAGAACCTTTTATGTTGTCAAAATTTGATAACACCTATTTTCATTTCTATAAAACCTCATGAGATCCTGACTCACAGTTTAAGAAGCTGGGCAATAGTTCAATATTTTCTCAACCTTCTAACACATAACTTCATGTATCTTATTCTCCTACAAAGCACCCGGTATTACCACTGTGACATTCAAATTCATGCCAAGAGCAAGCATTCTTACTATTTTTCTAAAGACCTGTGGCAATCAGAAGCACATTTACTTAAATGCTCAAATCATTAAGATCTTATTCAGTGTCCATCAGAATCTTTATTCATGTCTATGACCTCTTGTGTTTCTCTAACTATCCATATTAAATCCCACCCTATTGACACTTTCCAGAGCTTCAGCAATGTTAACTATGCACAAAATCAAATTTCCTTTTAATCTTTTCTTAATTCCTTCTATGTGAAGGGAATAAGGCCAGCTTGAGTGTGGCAGGCATAGATCTGGCAGGCCTTGCCCTTCTCTGGATTCTCTCTGCCTTGCAAAAAACTATTAGATTATATTCTTAAAGCTAGCCAATGAGATCTATTCTCTGATTTTCCACTTCCTCATTCTGAGGATGACTACCAAGATCCAGCTATCAAAGTATAAAGTCTAGCAATCAAAAGCCCCCCTAGACTCTCCTAGTTAACATGCCCAAGTAAAATTAAACACCTCATCCTAAAAATGGGATTTTCCCTTTTACCTTTACGAACTTCCATATTCCTATGTGCCTGGTCTGTCTGTCTCCTCTCTTTCTAGAGTCAGTTTTTTGCCCCTATAGATAGATACCCCTGACCTTTTTCCCGTTCCCTTTCCCTTCTCCCTGGTCCTCCATCTCCTGTCTTTGTCTCTTATTCCTTGCCCTCTATACCCCTGGGACAAATCTCCCTTGTGCTAAGAACATATTCTTGGGGGTCCTGAGCTTATACTTGTCCTTTCCATATGAGTTGCTAAATACTATATTAATTTTAACTTCATTGTACTCAGTGATCTGGATTCTATTCTTTAATGTAAGCCAGATTTTATTCTGCCCATCACTTACTATGTTTCTCAAGAAATTGGAGGGAGCATAATTTTGTTTCATGTTCAATGCTGTACTTTCTTAGCTGTACTCTAGCCAGATTTGCCCCTACTACACTATACAGGCTTTAGAATATGGCCTCTACTGTCCAATAGCAGAACTCCAAACCATTATGTTGCTTTATCTTTCTTAACTAACAGAACACAAATAGAAAGTTTCCAGAATACCACATTCATTAGTTTTTTTCTGAGTTTTCTGTTCCTAAGTCAACTAATAATGAAAAAAACTTTATTTTTCTTATGACCTCATAATAGCAGTTTGATTAAATTTTATTTTAGAAATTACCTTATACCATTAATATAATACTGAACAAAGTATGATGAACTCCCGACTTTTGATATGAATTCAAATCATTTTGTGATAAGCAGTTTTTATATAAAATGAAAGACAGAAAAATTGAATCAGATACTGTTTAATGTAACATAATATTTTTATTCTCAGCCACTTAGAAAATATGAATAAATAAAAATAAACAAAACATGAACATTTGAAACCTTTACACTAGTAAAAAGTCTCCCGATGAAGATTTTATCTGGTACCTTTCTGGTTGCTATGGCAAAATAACTAAGCCAAGTACTTAAGGAGGGAAAAGTGCAGTCCATTTTGGTGGTGAAGTCCATGAGGCAGCTGGCCAACATGGATGTTCGGTTAAGAAGCAGAGAGGGATGGATCCTGATGCTCACATCACCTCCCCTATCCTTACTCAGTTCAGGACTCCTTCCTATAGAATGGTGTTATCAACACTTAGGTTTGGATGTTCCCACCCCTATTATAGGCTTCACCTTCCATGCTTCTTATAGCGTACAGGGCCCCCATGAAGGGAAGCTGGCAGGGCCACACATTGCCTCTCCTCAGCAGTTCTCTGAAACCATGGTATTGTGAAAACAAAAGAAGACCAAAATGCTTTCACCCTAAAACTAAGGCCTAAGATTTCTCCTTTTTAGGTATAGGCCATGAGTTACTGGAATAGGCCATGAGTTACTGAAACCAGTTAGCCCAGATTCCAAAAACCAGAAAGAGTAAAGTACAGAATCACAAGGTATTCATGAAGTGATGACTGCTGGAACACGGAATCTCCTCTCCCTAGGTAACTGTTTGACCACAAAGTGTCCCAACCCTAGTCTCCATAGTGACTATTTAATCACCAGATATTCCCACCTGGGGGCAGCCAATGAGAAATGGTGATGGGCAACCTTACTTAGAAGGAAGATTGAATCATGATTTCTGGAAGTCCCTAGACACAAGCCAATCAGAAATGTACATGTATAGAAATCCTTTGCTGTTGCAATTTTGTGGTTTTTGCCTTTAAAAGCTGTGCACAATTCAGGCTGGACCCTCCAGCCTCCACTGTGTTGGGTGTGTTGAATGAAGTCCCTGCCTAGGCTTGTATTGATAGTGGATATCCCGAATTAAAACCTTGCTTTTGCATTCTGGTATACTTGTCTTCAGTGGTCTCTCTGGGGGTCGTGATCTGGGCACAGCAGTATAAGGCCCAATGACCTTTTCAAGACTACATCCTTCATGCCTACACAACCAGTAGCATATGGGTGATGCTGCCACTTTCTGTTGCCAGCTTGGGAAGGAGCCTTGCTTCCTTGGACTGCATCAAATTCTGTGTGTTGAAACTGTCAAAATACTTTCCTAAGCATTTACTTCAAAGCAGGTGAAAACCCATTCAGCAGCATTCTCAGACAAGGAGTTCCCCCTTTCAAATTAATTTGCATCTCAAAAGATAGATTCTTAGGTAAGTAGAGTCTTGCCCTTAGGAAACATCTTGTTTCCCTAGGTAAAGTGTCATACCTTTCTTTTACAAGTATAACTGCTTTAAAATGGCCTCATCATGAGGTCTAAGCCAGCTCACACTGGTTTGTTTGTTTGTTTGTTTGTTTTTCACTGCCAAACATATTCTTTCTGTCTTCACTTTTTACTTTTTCTCATTGTAAACCTGGATGAGAGAAAGAAGCATCAGCCATGCTACAGCCTGATCTGTCTTGGAGTTTGTTCTAATATAAAAATTAGTCCATTACTCTTGTACTTGGCCTCATTAAATTCTCAGGCATTGACAGAATACATTCACATTGTTTGTCTGAATATCATAGGAATCACTTCTTCCCCAGTTCCCAAAGGATGCTTTATTTCCTTTTTAGCTGGACTGCCCTATCTACATTTCTCTGAGAACTCTGGTCTTCCAAACATCCACTATAACAATACATTACATTCTGTCTATAGCACTCAAAAGCTTTTCTAGTCTAAAGTTCCAGTTTCAAAGATCTAAGAACCATGTTCTAAAGTTGATCACAGTAATGTCCTTATTTCTTGATACCGATTTTTTACATCAGTTACTTTTCATATTGCTATAGCAAACTATCCAGTGAATTCAATTTAAAGGACAAAAAGTCATCTGCCTCAATGATGGTCCAGTCCAACATGTCTTTAAAGGCATGGCAGCAGGTACATGAAGAATCTGCTCTCACTACTTTCACAGTCAAGAACCAGACAGAGTTAAACACTGGAGCTATCCTACCTTCTTCCCTTATATTCAGATTAGTGTTCCAGCATACAGAATGAGTCTGTCCACTGTTAAAGTTGGGTCTTCTCATCTCAACCTCAATTAGCTTAATCTAGAAACTTCACACAGAGACATGCCCAGAGATTTGTTTATAAGGTGGTTCTAAATCCCTTAAAGTCAACACTGAAGTTTATATACTACCAATACAAATGACTCCGCACACAAATAGTGCATTACCATTGGACTATGACAGAAAAATGAGGAATATTAAAATGTTCTTCATATTCTGCTTTTATTTCATAGCACAATATTAACTATATTAGATTATTTCTCAAAACTTTGTCAAAAGATATATACAAAGTCTGTTTTTATAAAAATATAAAAATATGTTTGGATAAAAATATGCTTCTATAGGGGAGAAATAAAGTGCTTAAATTAGCGTTATGATCAGACATAGATCAGTATATTCCTACATACATATCAAATTCCACTAGATGGCTAGTACAGTCCTTAGTATGAATGTGGAACCAGCTTTTCATCATAGGAAAAATATGTTTACAAATATTTTATTTCTGGAAAACACCAGTGCCAAAACATTGTGTTGGGAAATGATTGGGACTTTCCCATCAATCTGAAGCATTGCATTCTCTAAGCTAGAAATGCTGTTTTTACATCTAGTATACTAATAGCAATAATATTTATATGTTCTTTCTTCATTTTCATATTGATGAGTCAATATAGAAAGTGTTGTTTAATGAATTTATTACATTTAATCAAGAAGAATATGATATTGCTAGCTTTCTACTGGATTTAAAATTAAAAGCCAGCATATATCATTTGTATATCAAATCTCTTTTCGACTTTAGTGAAATGTGCTGTGCAATAATCCTCTTGTACACTGTAAAGTTTTGTTACTTGAATTGGTCTAATAAAATGCTGTTTGGCCAGTTGCTGGGCAGGAAGAATAGGCAGTGCAACCAAATGCTGGGATGGGAAAAAGAAGGCAGAGTCAGGAGTCGCCATCTGGAAACAGAGGGAGTAGGAGATGAATGTGACATGCTAATAAAGGTACTGTCAAATGGTAAAGCACAAATAGAAACGTGACTTAATTTAAGTGTAAGAGTTAGCTAGTAACAAGCCTGAGCTATCAGGTAAGCATTTATAATTTATATAAGATTCTGTAATTTGGGATGTGGCTGCTAGGTACTTGGGAATAGGTGGATGGGACAGGAACCACCCATTTACATATGGCATTCCAAAGTGGGGTTGAAATTTCCACATAAAACCTGACTCCTAAAAATTTTTTCAAGACACACAAGAATGGAGTCAAGCACAGCTTCTTGGTTGCTGGCTTTTCTCCAATGGGCTCTGTTTGCTGGTGAGCAGAGGCATGGCTCCTTTAAGAGATGGCTTCTTGGCTTGATGTCAGTGGCAAAAACAGGTGGTTATTTTAAGAGACACCACTACCAAACATTTATATGGTGATTCTGAGCAGCCAGAAGCATGTTACTCAGTGGCAGCATGGACTTAGAAACTTCCCAGAATTGGGGAAGGAAACATGGCTCCTAGAGATGGCAGTAAATATGCCTCCACTGTGAGACTAGACTATCAGGGAACTGAGGGGGAGGAGCCAGCACCAGCATGCCATGATCTAAATTACATAGCAGATTTTTGGCTCTTGAATACAGAGAAGGTTACAGATGCACAGATTCAGACAAAAAGAGCTTCTAAATTGGTCAAATTGTGTTTTAAAAATATGCATAGCCTTGGAAGAGAGAAAGAAAAAAGAATGTACACAGTCTTAGATTAAAAAAATATAATTTTAAAATAAAATCTTTAAAAATGGAATAGAGTATTAAAAAATATAATAAGCCACATAAAGATGGAAAATACACAGAGTCTGGATACTATATGTTATGGTGTTGTCTTTAAATTTTTTGACTGCTAATGAACAAATGATAACTGCTGAAAGACCATGGATTATGGAAAATGGTATATTAAACCAACCCTATATATTTTAAAATAATCTTGACTTCAAAATTTAAGTCAAAAGATATGGTCATATAGCAACAAATGTAGGACCTCTGCAATAGTATCACATTCCATATCTCCAGCCACATAAGATAATTATTCCTTAGGCCATTTTCTTTCTTTTATTTTTTTCTCTCTCTTTTTAATTAAAAATGAATTCCCTTCCACACAATACATCCTGACCATAGTTCATGCTCCCTCAACTCCTCCCAGCTCCCCCACCTTCCCCTCTTCCACATCCACTCCCCATCTGTTTCCCTCCAGAGAAGAGCAGCCTTCCAAGAGACAAGAACCAACGATGATAAAAGAAAATAAAATAAGACTAGGCAAAATCCCTCACACCAAGGTTAGACAACACAATCTGAAAGGAGAAAAAGAGTCCCAACAGCAAGCAAATGAGTCAAAGAAACACCTGCTCCCACAGTCAAAGGTCCCAAGAAAACATCAAACTAACAGTCACAACATATACACGGAGGACTCTGCGGGTCCCACGCTTGATGCCTCAGTCTCTGTGAGCTCATATGCTGCCTGACTAGTTGATTTGGTGTGTTGAGTTCTCCTGGAGTCCTCTGTCCCTGCTGACTTCTGTAATGTTTCTGCTCTCTCTTCTTCAGGAATGTCTGAAGTCTAAAGGGAGGGACCCAAAGGAGATCTCTCTCTCTCTCTCTCTCTCTCTCTCTCTCTCTCTCTCTCTCTCTCTCTCTGAATAATCTGAGTGTGTATCTCTGCACCTGCTCCCATCTGCTGCCACAGGAAGCCTGTCTGAGGACAACTGGACAAGGCACCAACTTATGAGTATAACATAATATATTAGAAATCATTTCATTGATTTCATTTGTTTCTTTAGACTAGTAATGTTTGGTTATATCTTAGGTCCCTGGGCTATCCAATCACAGGTTACTGGCCATCCATTAGTGTCAGACATGGGCTTCCTCTTGGAGAGTGGGCCTCAAGTTAAATCAGACATGTGTTGGTCCCTCCTATAAGTTCTGTTCCACTATTGCCTCAATACATCTTGCAGGCAGGACAGATTGTGTGCTAAAGATATTGTGGCTGGATTAGTGTCCAGGTTTATCTTTCAGTAGCCTACAGAGTATCTTCCCACACCAAAGAGACTAGACCATAGGGGTGAAGACTCCATGCAGGCACTAGCTTGATTTCTCCATGTTCAATGAGCTATGCAGGTATTGTTCTCAGCAATAGAGCCCACTCTCCGTTTGTGGAAAGCCACCTTTTGTCCTAGCATCAGCCTGATTCTTTTGGCGGTGGAGGAGGGATTTCCACAGGACTACCCTCCCCAGGTAACAACTCAACAGAAGGCAACCTAGTCCTGCCACTGGGCGCTTTGCCTGCCTAGAAGAAATGTCCAGTTCAGACTCCATATCCCCCAATATTAGAGTTCTCACTGGGGTCACCCTAATAGATTACAGGAAGTTTTCACCGCACTAGGTTTCTATGCCACCCCCCAAGTATCCCCCAATTCCATCTGTTTACCCCGACACTCTCTCCCTACATCCCTTACCCAATCTGAACCCTTTCATTCCTGCTCTCCCCCACCCCAAGTCTACCCACAAAATCTATTCTACTTCCTCTTCCCTGGAAGAGCCATCCATTTCCCCCTAGAGCCCTCATCTTTACTTAAACCCTGGATTGTAACCTGATTATCATTTACTTATTGACTATTTTCCACTTTTAAGTGAATACATACCATGTTTGGATTTCTGTGTCTGGGTTACCTAACTCAGAATGATATTTTCTAGTTTCATCCATTTGCCTGCAAATACCATGATGACTTTTTTTTTTCAACAGCTGAGTAATGCTACATTGTGTATATCTACCACGTTTTCTTTTCTTTCTTCATTCTTTGGTTGAGGGACATATAAGTTATTTCCAGTTTCTGGTTATTATGAATAAAGCTACAATGTAGATAGTTGAGCAAGTATCCTTATGTCCTTGTGGTAGGATGGAGTGTTCTTTGTGTATATACCAATAACTGGGTCTTGATGGTGGTTAATCCCAATTTTCTGAGGAACCATCATATTGATTTCCATAATGCTTATCTCATTTCTAATTAAATATTTGATCTTATACTGCAGTTAGCTTTTGTTTGCTGTTTGTCTCATTTTTGTGTATTCTCAATGTCAATATCTTGTCAGATTTACCATTTGAATATATGTATCCAAAATTGTTCCTTATCTCTGAAAGCTGTATCTTGTCTTTGTTGTGTTGAAGGTTCTTGGTTTCTTATCTTTGTTGTGTTGAACCTTTTTGGTGTGTTGAAACTTCTGTTTCCTGTGTTTGTGAGCTCCTATGCTAAAATTAGTCTTGGCTATATAAGTGTTTTAAAGAGATTCTTCTGTACTTTCTTTCCTTTTTTTTTAAAAAAAAAGATTTATTTATTATGTATACAATGTTCTGCCTGCACGCCAGAAGAGGGCACCAGATATCATTATAGATGGTTGTGAGCCACCATGTGGTTGCTGGGAATTGAACTCAGGACCTCTGGAAGAACAGGCAGTGCCCTTAACCTCTGAGCCATCTCTCCAGCCCCCTTCTGTACTTTATTAACTGTAACATATTGATCATGGAAATTATAGAGAAAAAGTATGGAAAGATAATTGATATCTGTAGAATGAAAAGAATACTCAAAGCTATCAACAAATTCTGTGATTTCTCATAAAATTTCCATTAATAGAAAAAAAAACCCTAAAGGTCATATGAATTCTGAAAGATCCATGGTAGATAAAGTAATAAAGTAAACCTTCATCAAAATAAAATGAGGAATAAAACTGAGGATGTGGATTAGCCGTAGGCATTGAATGTTGACTTTAAAGCATATCATAAAGATACAGATACAAAAACAATGGAGTGCTCAAATATATCAAGCATGGGGACCAAAGGAGAGAAGAGGGCACTAAGATTTTATTGGTATGTATAGGGCCAGTTTGCTTTCCACAGATGCCAAGATCGTGTTGTGTAGAAAAAAAAATGTCTTGGATAGCTGGGTCCACATGAATACAGATAGTGTATAATATAAAAGACTATTAGGAAATCAATGAAGGTAGGGACATAGAAAGGAAAAAAGATGTGAG